>CM035406.1:15181919-15189419 GCA_020310875.1 Ceratopteris richardii
TAGATAGATAGATAGATAGATAGTTAGATAGATAGATAGATAGATAGATAGATAGATATGTTAAACGATGTTGCTTCCTTCTAACTATCAGAAGTGCGTTTAAGTGATTCTTGGGTTCTTGGGAGTGGAAGGGGTGTATTATACAGAGGCCCTGTACTTAGTTCCCAAACTCACTGCTCAACAATATACTACTGCTGAGAGCTCTAACAAAATCTGCTGTACTTAGACATTACCGTTCACAGTCTTAGCTCAACCACGTGCACCGAATACGCTAAGATGCTATGTTGCATATACACATAAAATTACTAGAAATACCAGGACAAGAGTAATCATCAACCTTTATCGAATGTAGATAAACAATGAGACGACACCGTAGACACAGAGAGTATTCGTTCAACCTTCACAGAAAACAATCAGATCACACCGTGGACACAAAGAACTCGATAGTTCAAACACACAGTACTGAAACTCAGTGCGCAACTTAAAAGAACCTTACTATACTTAACTTTACCGTATGAAGACAGATTCCAACACTGCAGACAACACCGTACAGATCTGAATACCAGAATGCTACCACAGTTGCATCAGACTTCACCAACCACTGGCAGAATATTCCAAGAAGGGGTAACACACAATGCGCGGACTAACACCATAACCCAATAGAGGTTCACAAACAACTTACTCAGACAACAGTTCACGATCTATTAGATGTAAATATAACTCGCAACCTCAACAGAGATCGATAGGTAACAAAATACAGATACACACAGTACAATCAGAGTACGCAGAAATTAGACAATAGCGCTACATCAGCGTTCAGGCAATCCCCCGGACGAACAGTCTGGTGATTCCACGAATCGTCTCACTAGTTAACAACAGAACAGATGTCGATGGCAGACAAACAAGAGCGACAGACAAACAAGAGACGAATCAGAAACTCAGAATACTGGAGATTATGCAACAGACACTACAGCTATGATCCGCTCAGTCACCTAGACAGACAGTCTGGTGATCCGTCACGAACACGTCTCTGCACATCTTCTTGATTTATATTGCCAGTGCCGCATCTCTAGATGTCTTCATTTCGGCAATCTGTTGTTCCCACAGACGGCGCCAGTGTTAAACGTTGTTGCTTCCTTCTAACTATCAGAAGTGTGTTTAAGTGATTCTTGGGTTCTTGGGAGTGGAAGGGGTCTGTTATACAGAGGCCCTGTACTTAGTTCCCAAACTCACTGCTCAGCAATATACTACTGCTGAGAGCTCTAACAAAATCTGTTGTACTTAGACATTACCGTTCACAGTCTTAGCTCAACCACGTGCACCGAATACGCTAAGATGCTATGTTGCATATACACATAAACTTATTGGAAATACCAGGACAGGAGTAATCGTCAACCTTTACCGAATGTAGATAAACAATCAGACAACACCATAGACACAGAGAGTATTCGTTCAACCTTCACAGAAAACAATCAGATCACACCGTGGACACAAATGTGAAGAGATGGATAGGTATGTGCTTGAAGATGAAGAGGTGTTGCAAAATCCTTGATCTACACCAGCCAAATGAACTCCAGGAGTATATGGTGGGCCCTTTTAGCTTGCCAATGGATGTATTAGACACCCTATGTACCTTGGAAGATCACTCTCAAAAAGATAGATCAAAACAGATAAGTTGGAGTTAGCTCAGAGAAGAAAACTTGCTATTCTTGGTTCATACACCTGTCCAGTGTTTTACATAATTCTCTGAGCACAGCAGCAATTAGCTTAATTCCTCTTGGGGAAGTCTAGTTAACTTAAAGAGCTAACTTTAAAGAGTAATCTCATCAAAAATAATGAACCACACACTGAGAATGAGTTTTAACAAGTGATGACATCATCCCGATTTTCACGGGCTGCTAATAGACCAGAGAGCAGAAACATCAACATAACTCAAAATGTAGGAATCCAATGATTATGCAAATCTTTATGGTTATACTAGACAATAAGGTGAATCCAACAAGCTTTAAATCACTGAATTTGGACAAGTAACCACTGAGAAATGGCTCTGACAAGATGAGTGAAAAAGTCGGGTACCTGACAGAGAAGTGAAGATGAACAGACCCTGTTGACTTCAAAAGCACATAACTGAAGATTGAAACATCCAAATGACATGAAAATTTATGAGCATATAGTAGACTTATAGAGCTAACTTTACCAAGTTAAATCACTGAAAATGATGCACCAAGCTTAGAGAAAACATCTCTGCAAGCTGACTGAGAAAACTGAGAGTAATGGTAGTGAGTAGTACACTTCACAAGAACATGGAAAGATGAAACCAAATAATCATGAAAATGAAAGTATATTTCTTGTACAATACAATGACTTACTGATACATATGTGTGCCTTGTAATCACACCTTGATATGGCATAAAGCTCAGCTCTTGGAGGTCTTCACATAGGTCTCTCTAACCACGACTAAAACTGCCATCTATTTATAGTTGAGTTTGGGAGGCTAACTTCCCTCAATCACTCTCCAATCAATCAATGATTGATTTGATTCTCTACCTAACACAAATCACGAATTCGTGGCTCCTCTTTCCATTCTTGATCAAGTGGACTCAACCACTTAAGATTCTCTTACTTTTACATTAAGTAAACTCTTCAAAAGTTACAAGAGGTAGTGAACTTTACATAGTCTTCTTTTTAAAGCTTCTTCTAAGACTTTGTGAGACTCAAGCCAATACTTAGGCTTGTCATAGACTTGCTCCAACAGCTCCCCCTCAAGCCAAGTATGCTTGAGGTCTTCAATCTTCCAAGATTACCTGCAAACCAATCATAGCCTTGAATTTGCAAAGCTTTGTACCATCCAATGCTTTGGTTAGAATATCTGCACATTGTTGATGAGTGGACACATATGATATTTGAATCTCTTTGCTTAGAACCTTCTCTCGTACATAGTGATAATGAACTTCAATATGTTTAGTCCTTGCATGAAAAATAGGATTAGCAGCCAAGTGAATAGAACTCATATTGTCACCAAAAATAGTTGGAGTTCCAAACTCCAATCCAAGATCTTTGAATAATGTCTTCATCCACATAGCTTCTTGTGTAGCTATGGCAAGACCTCTATATTCAGCTTCAGTAGAAGAGAGAGCAACTGTGGGTTGCTTCTTGGATGACCATGAAATAAGCTTTGAACCTGCAAAGGTAAGATAACCTGAAGTGCTCCTTCTATCTTCCTTGGAGCCAGCCCAATCTGCATCAGAAAATAGCTTCAAACCTAAATCAGATACATAAGGATAATAAAGTCCTTCATTTATGGTTCCTTTGAGATACTTGAGAATCCTTTTGGCAGCATCCATATGTGGTTTCCTTGGTGTGTGCATAAATTGACTTAGCACACTCACACTGTAACATATATCTACTCTTGTCAATGTGGCATAGTTGAAACTACCCACTAGACTTTGATATGATGTGATGTCCTCTATGAGTTCACCTTCATGTGAGCTCAATTTGTGATTGACCTCCATTGGAGTACCTGCAATCTTACAATCTTGCATCTTGAATTTTTCCAACATGTCCTTAATGTACTTCCTTTGAGTGAGAAACAAACCATGATCTTTGTAGACAACTTCCAAACCTAGGAAGTAGGTAAGTGAACCCAAATCACTTATCTTGAACTCTTCTCTCATCTGATCTTTGATCTTCTTCATACCATCTGCATCATTTCCTGTCAATATAATATCATCTACATATACACATAGGTAGATGACCTCAGAATTACTCTTTTTAATAAAGAGTGAAGGATCTGCCTTGCTTGGTTGAAAGCCTTTGTCCTGCAAGAATGAAACAAGCTTGAAATTCCAAGCTCTTGGAGCTTGCTTGAGACCATACAATGCTTTGTTAAGTTTACACACATAATCAGGATAAACTTGATTCTCAAAACCAGGTGGTTGTGCCATATATACCTCTTCTGTTATCCAACCATTCAAGAATGCATTCTTTACATCTAGTTGAAGTATCTTCCAATTCTTGGAAGAGGCAATACTAAGCAAAACCCTAATAGTAGGCATCTTTGCCACAGGAGAGAAGGTCTCCTCATAATCAATTCCCTGAGTTTGTGCAAAGCCTTTTGCTACAAGCCTTGCCTTATACCTGTTAATGGAACCATCAGAATTCTTCTTGAGTTTATAGACCCATCTTGAGCCTATTACCTTCATGGATGAAGTCTTGGGCACCAAATCCCAAGTGTTGTTTTCCTCAAGTGCTTCAATCTCTTCCTTCATTGCATGCTTCCATTCTGTTTTTGCTTTGGCCTCTTCAAATGATGATGGCTCCTCTTGGTTTATGTCCTGTGCTATGTAGATAGAATGTTTAGTTACTAATGAGGTGTCAAACCCATACCTTTCTGGTTTTTTCTTTTCCCTCATAGATCTTCTTAGGGCATGATGTGATGATTCTGCCTCATGTCCAAGTTCCTGCAATTTTGCTTTACCTTTAGACTTCCATGCTTTGATCTTTTCCATCTGAGATTCTTCATCATCCTCTGAGGTGTCTTGTTCTTCAATCTTCGGTTGTTCTCTACCAAGCTTTGGAAAATCTTCTTCAAGATTATATGGTAAATTGACCTTTCTGCATGAATCTTCATACCATGAATTGTTCTCATCAAAAACTACATCTCTGCTTACCAAGAATCCTTTGTTGGTAGGGTTGTATAACCTGTAGCCCTTTTGATTGTTGTCATATCCAATAAATACACACCTTTCTGCCTTTGGATCCATCTTGCCTCTAACCTGTGAAGGAACATGAGCAAAAGCAATACTTCCAAAAATTTTACAATGATCTAAGCTTGGTCTTCTTCCATTCCAAGCCTCATATGGAGTCATCCCATCAAGGGATTTTGAAGGCAACCTGTTAATCAAGTAAGTGGCTGTAGATACAGCCTCAGCCCATAAGTAATTAGGTAAATGCTTTTCATTTAACATAGACCTTGCAGGTTCAACAATTGTCCTATTCCTCCTTTCTGCCACTCCATTTTGCTCAGGAGTGTACCTTGTAGTTACCTCTCTTTTGATTCCTCTTTCTTGAAGAAAAGAATCAAACTCATGGGAGAAATATTCTCCCCCTCCATCTGACCTTAGCCTTTTTAGTGATTTACCTGTTTGATTCTCCACAAGAGCCAAATATCTTTTGAAACATGAAAAAACTTCATCTTTGTGTTTCATAAAGAATAGGATAGTCCATCTGCTGCAATCATCAATAAAGGAAACATAATACCTTGATCCAGATATTGAAGCTTCCTTGCTAGGTCCCCATACATCTGTATGAACCAACTCCAAGAGATCTCCATGCATATAACCTTTCTTCATGAATGGTAACCTGTGAGACTTTCCAAATTGACATGCACTACACTTATAAATCATATGTTGTTTTGACAAATTAGGAAGTCCAAGTACACTTTGGTCCCTGCAGATTTGCTTTAATGACCTTTCACCAATATGTGCTAACCTTTTGTGCCATACTTCCAATTCTGTGAGTGTCTGACTACCATAATTAAAGAGAGCAATGTTTCTAGTGTCCTGTAATTCGAATGTGAACAATCTACTTGTCTTTTCACCTTTTGCAATTCTTCTGAATCCTTGACTTGGATCTTCAACAAATGCTCCTGCTTTTGTGAACCTGACTTGCAACCCTTTCTCTACTATCTGCCCAACACTTATCAAATTCTTTGTAATGGTAGGGACATAGAGTACCTTACTGAGTAGGTTGATGTTTCCATCAGGTGCTTTGACATTGCCTATTTTCTCCACAGGATGTTTTGTATCATCTCCTGTTTGTACCTCATGCTTATTCCTTGGATCTTCTAAATCTGATAGGAGTGCCACATTTCTTGCCACATGATTTGAACAACATGAATCTATGTAGAAAATATGCTCATCAGATTTACCTTGTGGCATAGCCATGTTCATGATCAATAATGAATCCTCTTTGTTTGAGTCTTCTGTGTAGTTATTGTAGTCTCTCCTTCCTTTGTAGCCTCCTTGATAGTTTGAATGATTGTAGTTGTTGTAGTTGCCATGGTAGTTGTTGAACCTTCCTCTTGAGTAGCCATAACTTCCTCTATTGTATCCTCTGCCTCTTTGATTCCTGGAATTCCTAAAGCAATTTTCAGTTGTATTATTAGTTAATCCACAAATAGAACATGAGTTGGAGTCTTGGGATCTCCCCCTGCCTTGTCTACCTCCTCTTCCTCTACCTCTGCCATGTCTTCCTCTACCTGCATAGTTAGCTTGATATGTACCTGCTTCATCATCCACTTTCTTTGCCTTTCCTTTGTTATCTTTAGACTTGCTTTTATCCGTGTATAAAGCTGAAGATTGATTACCTTTAGAGCTTTCTCCATTTTTGATAAGCTTTGCCTCTTGAGTAAGTAGTTGTCCAATGAGTGTGTTGAAATCAGGTACATGCATGTCCATGTACAAATCCATAGCTGTGGTGAATGCTTCCCACTTGTCATCTGCCTTCAAGCCATTGATCACCTACCTTACAATTTGCTCATCTATTACCTCTCCAATGCTTCCCAACTGATCCGCTATGTCCTTGAGCTTTGTGACAAAATCAGTCACATTTTGTTTGGGAGCCTTCTTGAGAGTTGTGAACTCCAGCCATAGTTGATGCTTCCTAGCTTTTGGTACTTGAAGAAAAGAAAGCTTCAAGTGCATCCCACACTTCCTGAGATGTCTTACAACTTCTAATGTGAGGCAACAAAAAATTTGAGATAGAGTTGAGGAGATAAGACCTTGCAAGTGCATCCTTGGGACACCATGTGCTCAATCTTTCTTGCTCTTCTTGTGTTGGTTGACTTTTGTTCCTGAAACTTGGCATAACTTCATCTCCAGCCACATAACCATATAAACTTCTACCTTGGAGATAAGCTTCCATTCTTAATGACCAAGCTGAGTAATTACCTCTATCCAATTTGTCAATTGATGAAGGAAATCCATCTGCCATGTTGTCCAACCTTGCTCTGATACCACTGTGAAGAGATGGATAGGTATGTGCTTGAAGATGAAGAGGTGTTGCAAAATCCTTGATCTACACCAGCCAAATGAACTCCAAGAGTATATGGTGGGCACTTTTAGCTTGCCAATGGATGTATTAGACACCCTATGTACCTTGGAAGATCACTCTCAAAAAGATAGATCAAAACAGATAAGTTGGAGTTAGCTAAGAGAAGAAAACTTGCTATTCTTGGTTCATACACCTGTCCAGTGTTTTACATAATTCTCTGAGCACAGGAGCGATTAGCTTAATTCCTCTTGGGGAAGTCTAGTTAACTTAAAGAGCTAACTTTAAAGAGTAATCTCATCAAAAATAATGAACCACACACTGAGAATGAGTTTTAACAAGTGATGACATCATCCCGATTTTCACGGGCTGCTACAGAAATAGACCAGTGAGCAGAAACATCAACATAACTCACAATGTAGGAATCCAATGATTATGAAAATTTGTATG
>CM035406.1:15199419-15341919 GCA_020310875.1 Ceratopteris richardii
CCCAAGCAAACTATGCAGGGAGAGGTAGATCATCTAGAGGTAGGGGCAGAGGAGGTAAGTCAGGTAGGGGGAGACCCTATAATCAATCTCCATGCAATATTTGTGGCTTGTCTAACCATACTACAGATGAATGCTACAAAAACTACAAGAACCAAAGAGGAAGAGGTCACCAAAGAGGAGGATACTCCCAAGGCAGAGGCAGGTTCAATCAATCTCAAGGCTACCATGGCTACAACAATAATTACAACAACAACTACAACAATAGTTACAATCACAATGGCAATTATCAAGGAGGATACAGGAACAGAAAGGATTACAACAATTATGCAGAGGATCAAGATGATTCCTTGTTGATTATGAACATGACATCTAAACCAGGTATCAATGATGATCATTTGTTCTATATTGATTCAGGTTGCTCTAACCATGTAGCTGGGAATGTTGCCTTACTCTCTGATTTGGAAGAACCTAAAGGCAAGCACCAAGTGCAGACAGGTGATGACACTAAACACTCAGTGGTTAAAGTAGGTAATGTCAAAACAAGTGATGGTAATCAGAATTTGCTAAGCAGAGTATTGTATGTTCCAACAATCACCAAGAATCTGATGAGTGTAGGTCAGATTGTTGAAAAAGGTCTACAGGTCAGGTTCACTCAAGATGGTGCATATGTGGAGGATCCAAGACATGGATTCAGAAGGATAGCCAAGGGAGAGAAGTCAGGTAGATTGTTTACCTTTGAACTTGAGGATACTAAAAGTATTGCCTTGTACAACTATAGGGACCAAACCCTATCAGAATTGGAGATGTGGCACAAGAGATTGGGTCACATTGGAGAGAGAACCATAAAGCAGATGAGCAGAGATCAATGTGTGCTTGGGATACCTAATGTATCCAAGCAACACATGATATACAAGTGTGGGGCTTGTCAATTTGGTAAGTCACACAGGTTGCCATATACCAAGAAAGGATTCATGCATGAAGATTACTTGGAATTGGTGCATACAGATGTTTGGGGACCAAGCAAGGAGCCATCCATATCTGGATCAAGGTACTATGTATCTTTTATAGATGATTATAGCAGATGGACTGTCTTGTACTTCATGAAACATAAAGATGAAGTATTTAATTGCTTCAAAAGGTATCTTGCATTAGTAGAAAATCAAACAGGTAGACATTTGAAGAGGTTAAGGTCTGATGGTGGTGGAGAATACTTCTCCAATGATTTTGAAGAGTTCTTGCAGGAAAGAGGCATCAAGAGGGAGATTACCACAAGGTACTCACCAGAACAAAATGGGGTAGCTGAAAGAAGAAATAGAATCATTGTGGAGACAGCTAGGTCTATGCTCAATGAGAAGAAACTACCAAATTATCTTTGGGCAGAGAGTGTATCTACTGCCACATACTTAATCAACAGGTTGCCATCAAAGACACTTGATGGAATGACACCCTATGAGGCTTGGCATGGTAAGAGACCATCTCTGGATCATTGCAAGATTTTTGGGTGTGTTGCATATGTGCATATTCCCTCACAGGTAAGGGGAAAGCTAGACCCTAAGGCTGAGAAGTGTATCTTTATTGGTTATGATTTGAATCAGAAAGGATACAGGTTCTATAACCCCTCAAACAAAGGCTTCAAGGTAAGCAGAGATGTCATCTTTGATGAAAATGATTCATGGTATGATAATGAGTGCAGGAAAGTGAGCCTACCTTATGATATGGAAGAAGACTTTCCAAAGCTTGTTAGACAAGAACCAACTCAGAAAGAGGATACAAGTTCAGATGATGAAGACACCATCAACATTGAAGAATTCAAAGCTTGGAAATCCAAAGGGAAGATGAAGATGAAGCAACTTGAAGACAATCCAGAATCCTCAACTCAAGCTATGAGGAGATCTTCAAGGGAAAAGAAGAAACCTATTAGGTATGGATATGATACTTCACTTGTAACCAAGCACTCTGTATATCTTGCAAAGGATATCTTAAGTGAAGAACCAGGTACATTTGAGGAAGCTATTACTAAACCAGAATGGAAGGAAGCAATGGATGAAGAAATGGAGGCTCTCAAGGAGAGTGATACTTGGGACTTGGTACCCAAGAAGGACTCCATGAAGGTCATAGGATCCAGATGGATCTACAAACTCAAAAGGAACTCAGATGGTTCAATAAGCAGGTACAAAGCTAGGTTGGTGGCCAAGGGTTTTGCACAAACCCAAGGCATTGATTATGAGGAGACATTTTCTCCTGTGGCAAAGATGCCAACTATCAGAATTATGGTGAGTGTAGCTGCATCCAAGAATTGGAACATGTACCAATTGGATGTAAAGAATGCATTCTTGAATGGATGGATATCTGAAGAGGTCTACATGTCACAACCACCTGGCTATGAGGATCCCAATAAGGTAAATCATGTTTGCAAATTGAAGAAAGCTCTGTATGGATTGAAGCAGGCACCTAGAGCATGGAACTATAGGTTGACAACCTATCTCTTGGATCAAGGATTTGTGATGAGTAAAGCAGATACTTCATTATTTATAAAGAAGAACAATTCAGAGGTAATATACTTGTGTGTCTATGTTGATGACATCATTATTACAGGAAATGATGTTCAAGGAATTAGACACATCAAAGGTCAAATGATGAAGGAATTCAAGATCAATGATCTTGGATTATTGAAGTACTTCCTAGGGCTTGAATTGGTCTACACAAATTCAGGTATATTCATTACTCAGAAGAAATACATTCAGGACATGGTCAAGAAGTTTAATTTGCAGGAAGCTAAAGTTTCAAACATTCCTATGGAGGTCAATCACAAACTCAGTGCACATGAAGGAGAAGAACTCAAGGATATTACAGGTTACCAAAGTTTGGTAGGTAGTCTTAATTATGCTACCTTAACTAGGATTGATATCTCATATGGTGTGAGTGTACTTAGCCAATTTATGCATAAGCCAAGAATACCACATTTGGAGGCAGCCAAGAAGATAGTAAAGTACCTAAAGGGAACACAAAATCATGGTTTGTATTATCCATATTCATCAGACATTGACATCAAGGTATACTCAGATGCAGATTGGGCAGGATGCAAGGATGACAGGAGGAGTACATCTGGTTACATATGCTTTGCAGGTGATAAACCAATTTCTTGGTCATCCAAGAAACAACCTACAGTAGCTCTATCATCTACTGAAGCAGAGTACAGAGGGCTAGCCAATGCCACTCAAGAATCAATATGGTTGAAGCTACTATACTCAGAATTGGGCCTATATACAAGGCCACCTATCATATTTGGTGATAACACAAGTTCACTTCATTTAGCTGCTAATCCTGTGTATCATGCTAGGACAAAACACATAGAGGTCCATTACCACTATGTGAGGGAGAAATTACTGAGCAAAGAAATCCAATTATCATATGTATCCACTAATATTCAATGTGCAGATTTGCTTACAAAAGCTTTGGATGGGAGCAAGCTATGCAGGTTTAAATCCATGATTGGATTACAGGATATCATTGAAGACTAAAGATGAAGACTCAAGCAAGTGTTTGGCTTGAGGGGGAGCTGTTGGTGCAAACAAGCCTTAAACACTTGGCTTTGTTGTGTGCCTTTGAAGACCCAACTCAAAGCTTGGACTATTGAACCCTTGGAAAGCATAAAAGATTGAACCCTTGGATGATACATTCACAAGAGTCAATAAACATGTGAACCTAGTCTTAATGTTTATTACTTTTATCCCATGTAAAAGTCTATATGACTTTAACCACTCATGTAATCACACCTAACAGAGAAAGTCGTGGAAAATTTGGTTGATTGAGTGGGTGAATGATTGAGAGAATATCTCATTCACTTTTAGGTACATGATTCAAGGAGATTGACATAGATTTGAAATTCAAAATTTTACTCAATCTCTATAAAAGCTACAAGTCAAAAGTCGCGGGTATCCTTCACTCCTCCCGAGGCAATTCTGAGTCAATCATTGAGTGTGTGTGAGCTACACCATAGCCTACACCTCTGAGTACCATTGGGCATCACACTACATGCCAATGGGAATGTACAATCATTAGATTTAATCAATATACATATATTCATAGTCTCTGTTTTTTTCTCTGAGTGACTACCTCCAACTCTGTCAACTTCCAAGAAGCATATCTCAAGATCTACTGAACCAAAATTGATGATCCAGGGCTCATTGGAACCAGCTCAAAGCATTCTACAACACTACAAAGTTTCAAGTCAATCTATTCAGCCAATTGGGAGAAATCTCAATCGAAGCAGTCACTGGTATATTTCTGTGTGATTCCTAAAAAATCGGGGGTGTCCCTAATTTTGCTAAACATCATGCTCAGTGTATAGTTTGTCATTTGGAGTGATTTAACTTGCTAATGATAGCTTGTTAAGTTAATTTAATACTCCCAGAAGGAATTAGACCAATTGCAAGTGTGCTGGACACACTGAGCTTAGGACTGAGCAGGTGTCATTACAGGAATAGCAAGTTTTTTGGACTTATGAAGGTTCAAACCTATCTGTTTTGATTTGATCATTTCTCAATCACTTTGTAAAGCACATATATAGTTTCTTGGTGTCATTTGGAAGCTCAAGGAGTCTCCTAACTATATCTGAAGAAAAGAAAGGGCAGGTGTGAAGCAGGTCTAGCAGCACCACCTTGATCTTCTGATTGTACCCAGCCATCACATCCAACAAAACACATGCATGGAATCAAAAACCTAAAAGTTTACTGTAATTGGGAATGATATGCAGAAATTAAATGATCATAGTGAGATAATAATTGTGTTTTAAATAAGTCAATACTCTAATTCATTTTCAAAAGTATATCTAAAGTATGATCCTACAAACTAAATTCTATGTGTAAATGCATTACATATAATCAAAGAAAATTAGACTAGCAAAAAGATTGTTGTTGTTGATGTGGCTTCTACAAACGGATCCTCTTGATAATCAATTGGTACTCATTCTCCGCATCATGAGCAAAGGCAATAGCTTCATGAAGCGAGGTAGGCTGGCATGAGTGAAGCTTTGCTTGAACCTCCTTATCTATCCCATCATCATACTTCTTCATAGTATCATTGGAAACATCTTCAAGCAAGCGAAGAGTTACTAAGTATTGGTAGAACCGGTCCGTATAGGTTGTAAATGTATCACCTTCCATCCATGTAAATTTAGCCCACAATTGTCGAACATGTAGGTGGAACTATAAGGGTAGAAAAAATCACTAAACTGTTCTTGAAAGGCCTTCCATGTGCTTGGACAATCTCCACTATGACAAAGATTATTCCACCAAAGCTGGGCTCTTCCTACCAAATAATTGGGTAGCGAACTTGACTTTCTCATTTTCTGAATATGACTCATCGAAGTAGAAATCGTCAAATTGAGAGAGCCATGATAGGACAAATTGGCCATCCTTTTGTCCATCGAATCTGGAGAATTGGAAGTTCTTGGCACCTATCTTGGAACTTGCACCTTCTTCTTGTGTAGTGATAATCGCTTTCACCACTCTGATTAAGCTACGATCATCACTTTGTACTTGCTGGAGCATAGCATCGCATTCTTGTATAGCTTGTTGAGTTTCTTGAAGTTCTTGTCGCATAAGCTCTAATTGCTGCTCGAGTGAGACCCTAGGTAAAGTTGAATTGCCAAAATCCTCCATTGTTGTAGGGTCCATATCTAGAGAACAAAACCCCTCTTTCAAACTATGTTGGCCTCAATCTAATAGGTTACTTAAAAATCTTGTTCTGAGAGCTTTCCAACAATATATTATATGCTAAATCCGAGTTATATAGTGAAAGTTATGCCCTTTTTTGTGATGCACTCCCCTAGGAAAATCGACAGGCACTTCCATATGTGTGTACTCAACTTGGAAATTGAAAAAGGAAGAGGGAGGTGAAAGTTGATGTAAATATGACAAAAGGGTAGTATAGCCTCCATAGAATAAAGCACTCCAAAAGCATAAAGCAAGATTGTAGTAGTCCTACAAAAGCTATCATCATAGTGACTCTACGAAACAACTCCTCGACAGATTTCCATTCGTGTTTGTTTTTTCAAAAGCATGTAAAACAAAACTTGCTTCGCGTTTCGCGCTGTCGGTGCCAGGATTCGAACCCATGTCATAGCTTTGGGAGGACACTGGTTTATCCACGATGTCTGGCATTGTTTGCTTGTAGAGATTGTTAGATATGCTCAATACTCCACCCTCATGTGATACAAATGATCCATGGTGCTCTAAGTTGTAAGGCCCCCATTATGAGGAGAAGCCATTATGAGAGCCCGTACATTTGTGGAACCCTAACTTCCAAGTTAGATGAGGTCTATGTGTGACCGTTGATAGTTGTAGATGATCTTTGTGAGCCTAGCCATTAGGTTAGGTAGGGCAAAAACTTCTAGGCCATTGGGTTGCCATTTAAGGTGAAAATAAAGGCCTTGTGGCATCGCGCGGTTTCCCCATGGAACCTTAATGGGGGGAGTGCAGAGGGGGGCTTTCCCCCTTTTGCGGGGTCCGGGGGGGCTATCCCTCGGCCCGTAGGGCCGAGACGGTAGGACTTCTGGTCGTGGAGATATTGTCAGATCGTATATTTTACCGACTATTTTGTATCTCCCGACTACGTTTATCTATACCGAACCGCCTTGTAAAAGCTATATAAGCACGGCCCAGGTTTACCTTTACATAGCATTGCGCACTAGTAAACCCTTCATCTAGAGTCAGTCAAGATCGCCATCTAAGCTCCATAGTGGGAGCGCACAGGTGGACAACACCATCATTGTAACTGCATTACGCTCGGCATTTTGAGAATTTGAGTTCTCTATCTCTCAGTCTCCATCTATCTTTGTTTGCGTTTTTCTCTCAACTCTATCTACAGGCCTATTCTGCTGTGTTGTTATTTTCTTACATGGTATCAGAGCTGAGGAGGCTCTGAGTGGTGCAAAAGCATAAATGCAAAGGTTGTAGAGGTCTGAACAACAAAAGAGAGAAGATGTCAAGCGGTGCGTCATCATCTACGACTAGGGGCCAAGGTGATTCATCAACAGGAGTAGGTGGCGCACAAGCAAGAGCAGCAATGATGCCAATCATCCCAAAATTGTGGATATGGCCACCAGCCTTCATAGAAGGTAAACTTGATGGTACGAACTACACCCTGTGGAAGTTCAAAATCACTTCTATTCTTGATTCGTATGAGCTTTTGGAGACTGTTCTTAGGACTGATCATGAGCCCCAAGAAAGACCTGATCCAAATAATCCTGGTCGAATGATTCCTCCTGATGCTGATCTTCTACGTGCTTGGAAACGTAGAAATGCAGATGCACTCTGTGCTCTTGTTACAAGTACTTCTGATAGTGTTCTGACTCTCATTCAACATACTACGAAGGCATGTGAAGCATGGAACATATTGAGAAATCAATATGAAACTGATAATCAGACATGGATTCAGAACTTGGAGAATCAGCTTGCAGCAGAACGGTTTGCTGATGGGGAGACTGCAGGTGTGTTTATCACTCACATAAAGAATCTACGAGATCAAATGGCAGGAGCAGGTGTTCAAAAGTCAAGTGAGGAGCTAGCTCGATGTTGTCTTCGAATCTGTCCACCTAAGTTTGATGGTTTGGTAACTACTCTTAACACTCAAATCAGACCTCAACCACTAACTTTTGAAGAATTTAGTGCCTTACTGTTAGCAGCAGACAAGGGAGTCAACGAAGATCTGGCAAATAGGCCAGTAATTTTCCTCATGAAGAAGCAAGTACGAGCACTCACGCAGATCTAGCACTAAGGCAACCTTTAAATTTTCAAATCCTTTACACCCATTCAAAGTGATTTTCATCACTAAACACCATTGTAAATACCAATTCATCTTTTTGTAGCTCCATTTTGTGCAAGCCAAGGAGTCCTTGAGCTTGAGGAGCTTTAGAAGTATCTACCTGCCAATTTTCGTATTTTTTAGATATCGTTTGAGCCCTCAAATAAGCCCTGGAACCTAATTTTTAACTAGGCCGGACACTAGGTCTGGACAGGGCCAAAACTTAGCCAAAAACTATAAAAAGAGCTAGAGAGCTCATTTTTGAGGTTGGATTGTAATTGAAACAAACTTGTAAGAGCTTTTGAAAGTAATCTAAGAACTCCATTGATTCTCCCTCTTTGTCTTGCCGTGTATGCGCGTGTGTGTATGTGTGTGCATGCTAGTGTGCTTCTCACTCACGCACTTGTGCCGCCACTTGCTCGAGGTCTTCATACCATCCTCACGTCTTCCCGGATTGACATTAAAGGAGGTGCTACTCATCACTGAGCTACACCAAATTTTGGCGCCGTTGCCGGGGATCGAGCTTTGAGGACGAGCGTGTGATGGTAAGACGTAGAGTTGACGCGTTGGAGTTGTAGGTATTTTCTTCACTCTCCTCGATTTTCTTTTACTTTCTTCACCATCTTCATCACCATCATCAACATCACCATCTCCCACCTCCATCTCCATCATCGCGAAAATTTCTGTTTTTTGATCATATCACCTTCCCCACCTCATTTCCCTCATTTCACGTGTGAGAGAGAGCGAGAGAGCGATATTGTGTGTGCGGATTTTGCATGTTTCTTGAGTTTCATTGCAGGTTCTTGCCGAATCATCATCCCCAGCTTCCTACGCAGGTACGAAAATCATCGAAACTGTCTCGCGGTCGCAGGCTTCTGTCGATCGCGACTGACAGAAATTTTTGGCTTTTCACAAAATTGAGTGCACCACTAGAACAAGCACAAGGAGCACATCCTAAAACACTAAAAACAGTAGAAAAATTCCGAGGTTTTCTGTCAATCGCGATCGACAGCCTCTGTCAATCGCGACCGACAGACTCTGTCAATCGCGACCGACAGACCCTGTCAATCGCGATCGACAGACCTCCACGATCGACTGACTGCCACGTAGGATCCTGTCAATCGCGATTGATACCGTCGATCGCGATCGACAGCCACGACCGACATCTCTGTCAATCGCGATTGACACCATCGATCGCGACCGACTGAAATTCAACGATTGATTGACTTTTACGCGTAGCCACGTGTCCATTGCGACTGATAGGCCCCCGATTGACTGAAATTTTGGCGAAAAATCCGGAAAACGTGTCGATCGCGATTGATACAGTCGATCGCGATTGACAGCCACGATCGACTCTGTCGATCGCGATTGACACTGTCGATCGCGACTGACAGCCCCGACGGACACCTCTGTCAATCGCGATTGACAGACCTGTCGATCGCGATTGACAGGCTTTTCGGCCAAAAATTAGGGTTTGATTTTGTTCAAAAGTTGGGATAATTTTGGGGCAAAATAGTCAATCTATTAGCATTTCGGGAGGTTCCTACACTTGTGATTTGGAGAAAATCCTAGGATCTGTCGGCCAGATTGAATCTTGTTTTAACCCCCTAAACCCTGAACAGTCATAACTTTTTCATACGAAATCAATATTTTGAGCTCTAGGGCTTGTTGGAAAGCTCGTGACATATACTACACGCCCTCAACTGTTTTTTATAAAGATAATGCGTTGATTTTTAGATAGAGTATTTTGAAGTTGACCATACCCAGGGGGATCAAAGTCAGGGGTCTTTAGGATTGTTTTCTTAAAAATCACGATGCAAGTTTGTGTTTGTACTACAGGAATGAAAATCATTGGTTCTGTCTTTAGAATTTAAACCTTTAAGCTAACTTTGGAACTCCTACAGATCGATTGAGAGCATCGAAAGGCGTTCTAAGCAAGAGTAAGTGCAGGCTTGGGAACACACTTCCTGGGCAGTCAAGGCAACCAAGCAGGAAACAAAAGGTTGGAAACTTTTAACCCCCTCTGTCAATTCATAGCTTAGGCTAAGAACGACTAGAGGTAGGAGTAAGTCAGGGCGACGATAGGCAGGTATCAAGTTGAAGACTACCTAAAAACTCAAGTTCAAGCTAAAAATCTAATCTCTGTGTTGTCGATAACATAAAGGAAAAGAACCTAACGTGGAACGATCAACCTGAAAGTACGAAGAACATTCAAGTATTCCTGATGACATAATATCAGACAAGACCTTAATCACTAAAAAGAACCAAGCGACTAATATAAAGTAACCAGCAACGAGGTTGTACTCTGGGCAAAGAATTGGGCTACTTAAATAGGCATATGAACCTTAGATCAGGACGACATCTAGTAAGGGAGAGACAAAGCCTTAGATCTTCAGAGGCTAGTGTTAACCACACTGCTAGGTCTTGGGCCCAGCAGTTGAGCCACCACTCGTACTACCCCAGCTCTGAGACCAGTGAGTCAGAGATGTCTCAAGGTATGGACAGACCTACGGGAAGTTCAGGAGTGCCTTACTTGTACAGGGTAGAAGGCCCTTACAAAACGCAATTGGAATACCTTAGGACCAACCGATTAGGTGCTAGCATCTATGAGGACGGCCTAGGAAGATCCGTGGTCCAGATTAAAAACCCTGACCAATCCATAGGACTAGAGCACCCAGCTGTCAAGTTTGAAAACGGTGCATACCTGGACAAAGAAGGAACCATATACGTAGTCACCAGTCACCCAGACAGGACAGATGAATTTGGGAATGTAATCTCAGAGGCGGACTTAGGCGACTTGGAACAAGGAAACATGGGTGTAGAACCTAGAACCCCACAGGCAAATCTGTTCTCACTAGGATTATCACACCTGAGTGGGTTCCCCAGGACAACAAGAGCATAGAGTTGCTCCTCAATCGAGAAACTGACGAAGCCTATTGGAGGTATAAATCTAATCAGCCAACTGATATAGGAAATATCATGATCTACGAGTTTAAGGATCCTGATAGCCCAGGCAGAGTGACCTACTTAGATCACGCTTCAGAATGGATCTTTGTGGTTACAGAAAATGATAGGCATGCTTACACTTGGAAGGGTGAATACATTTTCCCTCAACCAAGATCGAATGTATCCTATGGTCACCCTGGGGCTGGAACATCCCAAGCTCATGGAATGCAAAGAGACAGAAGTAGAGATAGACCAGAAGTAAGCTTTGCCAACCCAGTGGGCAGAGAAAGAACGAGGACGGAGACGAATAGGGTAGAACCTGAGATGCTTAGAGCTCACAGGAACCAAAGAAATGTGGATGGATTCCCTCTGCCGAGACCTAGAGAGCACACAAGAATTTTGAGACCGACCCAGCTGGTTAAGTCCATGAAGAATTACTTTGATGGCACAGGAGATCCCTATGATCATGTGGCGGAATTCAAGCAAGTCTTGAGAGCTGAACAAGTGGAGAATCTATTCACATAGTACAATGCCTTCGGTCTAACCCTTAGGAACACAGCACTTACATGGTTTCAGCCATTGGATGAGCGACAATTCAGGTGTATAGACCAACTCATAGAAGCCTTCATTGTAGAGTTCTCTAAGAGTGGCATAAGACACAATACCTCCTCATTGATTCACAGCTTCAAACAGACTTCCCAAGAGACTGTAAGATTGGCAGGAAGAAGATTTAGACAATATCTTGAAAGATGCCCTGTTTCGGAGCTACCCACACCTGCCAAACAAGTAGCCTTATTCCTTGATGGATTGCTGAGTACGAAATTGAGATCCTATGTGTATCTGAAGGACCCTAGGACTATAGAAGAGTGTGTACGCATGTGCATTGACATTGAAGATAACCTAGGGGAAGAACTAGAGCTTTCCAAAATCTACAAAGATTCAGACAGCGCATCTAGTCACTCTACCACGCAATCCACATCAATCGAGGAACTTGCAGAGAAAGTAGCTCAGAAATTAGGTGTAACTGTTGAGAGTGATGGATGGATGCACTCAGGAAATCAGTTGGTGCTGCAAATCCTGCTTCACACCTGCCCTCTTTTCTTTTCAGATATGCTTAGTACACAAGTTTAGCTTCCTAATGACATAAAGAAACCATATATGTGCTTTGGAAATGATTTGGGTAATGACCAAATCAAAACAGATAACTTGGTACTTCACAAATCAAGCAAAACCTTCTATTCCTGTAATGATACCTGCTCAGACTTTTACTCAGTGTGTCCAGCACACTTAAAATTGGAACAATTCCTTTTAGGAGTAACAATGTACCTTAGTAAGCTACCAATCACAAGTGGAATCACTCCAATTGACTAACTATGCTCTGAGAAATAAGTTTAGCAAAATTATATCTACCCCCGATTTTTCAGGAACTCTGCAGACAAATACCAGTGAGCACCTCGACTTGATTTTCTCCCAAATGGCTGAATGGAATTCTTTGAAATTTTGTATGCTTGTAGTAGACCTTGAGCTGGTTCCAATGAGCTATAGATCTCTTGATTTGGTTCAGTAGATCCAGAGCAATGCTTCTTTGAAGTTGACAGACTTGGAGTAGGATACTCAGAAAAAACAGAGATGATAAAATGTATACTTCTATTGATAAATGTGTTTGTACAATCTCATTAGCTTGCCAAGCAGAGCTAAATGAGGTAGTGTGATGTTGGGTATAGAGTAGCCCTCACACACAATGAGTTACAATGAAATTTTGCCTCGGGGAGTGAGCTAGAATGACAGGACTAACCGCGACTTTTTGATTGTGTCTTTTATAGAGAATGAGTTGAGTTTTGAATTTGAATTCAAATTCAAATCTCCTATATTCTCTACTCTAGATTTAAGGAGATATTCTCTCCAATCATTCCACCAAAAAATCCACGACTTAATCAATTAGGTGTGATGTGAATGAATGCCAAGTCATATAGACATTTTTACAATGAGTAAAAGATAATAACTCATAAGTATGAGTTCCTATGCTTTATCCTTCATGTAGAGATATCCTTCAATGGTTCCAAGTCCATCTTCCAAGTTTCCAAGATTTCAAGCCAATGTGTGAAGGCTTGATATGCACCAACAGCTCCCCCTCAAGCCAAACACTTTGGCTTAAGTCTTCTTCTTCATTCTTCAATTACTTCCTGCAATCCAATCATAGATTTGAATCTTCCTAGCTTGTTTCCATCCAATGCCTTGGTAAGTAAATCTGCACATTGCATATTAGTAGAAACATATGTCAATTGAATCTCTTTACTTAACAATTTCTCTCTCACATAGTGGTAATGAACCTCTATGTGCTTTGTTCTGGCATGATAAATTGGGTTTGCTGCAAGGTGAAGAGAGCTAGTGTTGTCTCCAAATATAATAGGTGGTCTTGTGAATAGACCTAACTCTGTATATAGAAGCTTCAACCAGATAGCTTCTTGAGTAGCATTTGCAAGTCCTCTATACTCTGCTTCAGTGGATGACAATGCCACTGTAGGTTGCTTCTTAGCTGACCAAGAGATAGGCTTATCTCCTGCAAAACAAATGTACCCTGAGGTGCTCCTTCTATCATCCTTGCATCCTGCCCAGTCTGCATCTGAGTAAACCTTAATGTCAATATCTGATGTATAAGGAAAATACAAACCATGACTTTGAGTTCCCTTGAGGTATTTCATGATCTTCTTTGCTGCCTCTAGATGAGGTATTCTAGGTTTGTGCATGAATTGACTAAGCACACTTACTCCATATGCTATGTCAATTCTTGTCAAGGTAGCATAGTTCAAACTACCCACCATACTTTGGTATCCTGTTATGTCTTTGATTTCTTCTCCTTCATGAGCACTTAGCTTTTGATTAACCTCCATTGGAGTAGTAGATACCTTAGCATCCTGCAAACCAAACTTCTTGACCATATCCTGTACATACTTCCTTTGAGTGATGTAGATACCTGAGTTTGTGTAGATCAATTCAAGGCCTAGGAAATATTTTAGTAATCCAAGATCACTAATCTTGAATTCTTTCATCATCTGTCCTTTGATGTGTCTAATCCCATTGACATCATTACCTGTAATTATGATGTCATCAACATAAACACATAAGTAAATTACCTCTGTATTACTTCTCTTTATGAATAGAGAAGTGTCTGCTTTGCTCATCACAAATCCTTGGTCTTGGAGGTAGGTGGTCAATCTGTAGTTCCATGCTCTAGGTGCCTGCTTCAATCCATACAGAGCCTTCTTCAATTTACAAACATAATGTACCTTTCTTGGATCTTCATAGCCAGGTGGTTGTGACATGTAGACTTCTTCAGATATCCATCCATTTAGGAATGCATTCTTCACATCCAATTGGTACATGTTCCAATTCTTGGATGCAGCTACACTCACCAAAACTCTGATAGTTGGCATCTTGGCCACAGGAGAAAATGTCTCCTCATAATCAATGCCTTGGGTTTGTGCAAAACCCTTGGCTACCAACCTAGCTTTGTACCTGTTAATTGTCCCATCTGAATTCTTCTTCAATTTGTAGATCCATCTGGATCCAATTACCTTCATAGTCTCCTTCTTGGGTACCAAGTCCCAAGTATCACTCTCTTTTAGGGCTTCTATCTCCTCATCCATTGCTTCTCTCCATTCTGGCTTTGTAATTGCTTCTTCATAGGTACCTGGTTCTTCATTCAACAAATCTTTTGCAAGGTATACAGAATGTTTAGTTACAAGTGATGTGTCATACCCAAATCTGATAGGTTTCTTCTTCTCTCTCTGAGATCTTCTCATAGCTTGAGTGGAAGTTTCTGCCTTGTCCTCCAATTGCTTCATCTTCATCTTTCCTTTGGATTTCCAAGCCTTGAACTCTTCAAGGTTGATGGTATCATCATCTGAGCTTGAATCTTCTTGCTGAGTTGGCTCTTCCTTGGTAAGCTTTGGAAAATCTTCCTCCATGTCATAGGGTAGACTCACTTTCCTGCATTCATTCTCATACCATGAGTCATTCTCATCAAATATGACATCTCTGCTTACCTTGAACCCTTTGTTTGTGGGGTTGTAGAATCTGTATCCCTTTTGGTTCAAATCATAACCAATGAAGATACATTTCTCTGCCTTTGGGTCTAGTTTTCCTCTTACCTGTGAAGGAATATGCACATATGCTACACATCCAAAGATTTTGCAATGATCTAGAGAGGGTCTCTTACCATGCCATGCTTCATATGGTGTCATGCCATCAAGTGATTTGGATGGCAACCTATTGATGAGATAGGTGGCAGTGGACACACTCTCTGCCCATAGGTAATTTGGCAACTTTTTCTCATTGAGCATAGACCTAGCTGTTTCCACTATAAGTCTATTCCTTCTTTCTGCTACCCCATTTTGTTCAGGTGAGTATCTGGTAGTGATCTCCCTCTTGATGCCTCTTTCCTGCAAGAAATCTTCAAACTCATTGGAGAAGTATTCTCCTCCACCATCTGATCTTAACCTCTTCAAGCTTCTACCTGTTTGATTCTCAACAAGTGCAAGATACCTTTTGAAACAATTAAACACTTCATCTTTATGCTTCATAAAGTACAAAATGGTCCATCTGCTATAGTCATCAATGAAGGACACATAATACCTTGAACCAGAAATGGAAGGGTCCTTGCTAGGTCCCCACACATCTGTGTGTACCAAGTCTAGGTAGTCTTCATGCATGAAACCTTTTCTTGAGTAGGGTAATCTGTGAGACTTACCAAATTGACATGATCCACATTTGTAAATCATGTGTTGCTTGGATACATTAGGTATCCCAAGCACACACTGATCCCTGCACATTTGCTTGATAGTTCTTTCACCTATGTGCCCTAGTCTTTTATGCCATATCTCTAACTCTGAGAGTGTTTGATCCTTATAATTATACAAAGCAATGTTTTTTGTATCCTCTAGCTCAAATGTAAATAATCTACCTGATTTCTCCCCTTTGGCTATCCTTCTGAATCCTTGTTTTGGGTCCTCCACATATGCTCCATGTTGTGTGAATCTGACCTGCAAACCTTTCTCCACAATCTGACCAACACTCATCAGATTCTTAGTTATTGTTGGTACATAGAGTACCCTGCTTAATAGGTTCTGATTACCATCACATGTCTTCACATTTCCAATTTTGACCACAGAGTGTTTAGTGTCATCACCTGTTTGTACCTGATGTTTGCCCTTGGGCTCTTCTAAATCAGAAAGCAATGCCACATTGCCAGCTACATGGTTAGAACATCCTGAGTCAATGTAAAATAAATGATCATCATTTGTACCTATCTTTGAGGTCATATTCATGATCAATAAGGAGTCATCTTGCTCCTCTGTGTAGTTGTTGTAGTCTCTTCTATTTCTGAATCCACCTTGGTAGCTTCCATTGTGGTTGTTGTTGTAATTGTTGTTGTATTGGTTGTTGTACCCATTGTAGCTTTGATTGTGGTTGAATCTGCCTCTTCCTTGAGAGTATCCACCTCTTGAGTAGCCTCTTCCTCTCTGGTTTTTATAGTTCTTGTAGCATTCATCTGTGGTATGATTGGACAACCCACAGATGTTGCAAGGTGATGAGTTGTAGGGTCTCCCCCTACCTGACTTACCTCCTCTGCCTCTTCCTCTAGATGACCTACCTCTCCCTGCATAATTGGCTTGAGAGGTAGAGCCTTCTTCATCCTGTTTCTTCTTGCCTTTATCTTTAACTTTCTTATCAGTAAAGAGAGCAGAGGGGTTATTACCTTTTGATTGATCTCCAGCCTTGGTGAACTTTGCTTCATGTGTAAATAGTTGGCCCATGAGTGTTGTGAGATCAGGAGTATGCATGTCCATGTAGAGGTCCATTGCAGTGGTGAAACTTTCCCACTTATCATCTGCCTTGAGTCCATTTGTCACTTGCCTGACTATTTGCTCCTCTTCAATTTCCTCTCCAATGCTTGCTAGTTGGTCTGCCACATCTTTGATCTTTGTCACATAATCTGAGACTGATTGCTTGGGCTGCTTCCTACGTGTTGTGAACTCTATCCATAATTGATTCTTCCTGGCCCTTGTGTTGGAAGAAAAGTAATTTGACAAGGTTTCCCAAGTCTCTTGGGAAGTCTTACAGTTCCTTACATGAGGTAAAAGAAAATCAGATATAGAGTTTAAGAGATAAGACCTTGCCAAAGCATCCTTTGCACACCATTGGTTAAGTCTTTCATGCTCATCCTTTGTAGGTAGGCCTCTGGTTTTGAATGAGGGCAACTCCTCATCTCCTGATATGTATCCATACAAGCTTCTCCCTTGTAGATAAGTCTTCATTCTCAATGACCAAGCTTGATAGTTGTTTCTGTCCAATTTGTCAATGAAGGAAGGGAAACCATCACCCATGATTACCTTCTTTTGCTCTGATACCACTGTTGAGAGTGATGGATGGATGCACTCAGGAAATCAGTTGGTGTTGCAAATCCTGCTTCACACCTGCCCTCTTTTCTTTTCAGATATGCTTAGTACACAAGTTTAGCTTCCTAATGACATAAAGAAACCATATATGTGCTTTGGAAATGATTTGGGTAATGACCAAATCAAAACAGATAACTTGGTACTTCACAAATCAAGCAAAACCTTCTATTCCTGTAATGATACCTGCTCAGACTTTTACTCAGTGTGTCCAGCACACTTAAAATTGGAACAATTCCTTTTAGGAGTAACAATGTACCTTAGTAAGCTACCAATCACAAGTGGAATCACTCCAATTGACTAACTATGCTCTGAGAAATAAGTTTAGCAAAATTATATCTACCCCCGATTTTTCAGGAACTCTGCAGACAAATACCAGTGAGCACCTCGACTTGATTTTCTCCCAAATGGCTGAATGGAATTCTTTGAAATTTTGTATGCTTGTAGTAGACCTTGAGCTGGTTCCAATGAGCTATAGATCTCTTGATTTGGTTCAGTAGATCCAGAGCAATGCTTCTTTGAAGTTGACAGACTTGGAGTAGGATACTCAGAAAAAACAGAGATGATAAAATGTATACTTCTATTGATAAATGTGTTTGTACAATCTCATTAGCTTGCCAAGCAGAGCTAAATGAGGTAGTGTGATGTTGGGTATAGAGTAGCCCTCACACACAATGAGTTACAATGAAATTTTGCCTCGGGGAGTGAGCTAGAATGACAGGACTAACCGCGACTTTTTGATTGTGTCTTTTATAGAGAATGAGTTGAGTTTTGAATTTGAATTCAAATTCAAATCTCCTATATTCTCTACTCTAGATTTAAGGAGATATTCTCTCCAATCATTCCACCAAAAAATCCACGACTTAATCAATTAGGTGTGATGTGAATGAATGCCAAGTCATATAGACATTTTTACAATGAGTAAAAGATAATAACTCATAAGTATGAGTTCCTATGCTTTATCCTTCATGTAGAGATATCCTTCAATGGTTCCAAGTCCATCTTCCAAGTTTCCAAGATTTCAAGCCAATGTGTGAAGGCTTGATATGCACCAACAGTAACTGGCAAACAAATCCCAAGGTTTGCTCCTGTGAAAAGGTGCTATACATGCGGTGGTGATCATATGGCGAATGTCTACCCTATTATGGCTCAGCCCCAAGTAAATCCTAGTAGCCAGTACTGCACCATAGAACGGAGATACACCAATCACACCACACAAGATTGCCCATACAACAAGCAGGCAGTTAGGCAACCCTATCCTCAACCCTATCCACCACAGGGAAGATACCAGAACCAGTACCCTCCACGGCCATATGGCAGGCCACAACAAAATTATCAACCACAATATCAAAACCAACAAAGACCTCAACCGGTGCTAGCACAACAACCCCCAGCTCCAGCCAATGTGATTCCGGTAAAGTATGCTGTTGCAGAAGAAAACCTAAATAGAGCTATAGTCCCTGTAACACCACTACTTTCTAAAAGTGACCTCAGTGACCATAGCTTTGATTCTACACATGTTGATAGTCCCCAGGCGTACTACATGCAGTCTCTAGAACATGGTGAGTCCTACTATAGTGAAGAGCCAAATGAAATAAGTTGGGAGTCAGATTACACGAATGTCATGTATGCAAACCCCAACCGTAGGCCTCAACCTAGGCAAGTAAGACCTCCATTCCCAAGAGGACCATGCTACAGATGCCAAGGAGATCACCTCATTCGTGATTGCCCCTTACCTCCACCCACACAACCCCAGTCAGTGACGATCCAAGGCTTTTGCCAAGATTGCGGAAAAGAGCATCTCTTACGAGATTGCCCTAAAAATCCTAATAATATGCCAAAAATCACTCCCATTAATGTGATTGGGTTGGTTGTAGATTCCTCAGGAAGTGTCACTTCCACTGCACCAGTACAGGTAGTCACTAGAGCCCAAGCACTGCAGCAAAACCAGGGTGTAGGTCAGGAAAAGGGCCCAGAGGCTAGTGAAACAGAGAGCATAACCAAGAAAAGGACTAGATCTTGGAAAGATAGTCGGGAAAGAATGAAAAGACAATGGGCTAAAAAGATGTGTGAACTCGAGGAAAGCGTAAGAGAAACAAGAGCCAGAATAACCGAACTCACGACTCAAACTCCCTCCCACACTACCCCACCACTACCATTCCCATCGCCATCCGACCAGCCACCTTCCAACCCACCTCACCTAAACCCACCACCCCCTAGAGTAGGATCAGTCCTAGCAGATCCCACTCCCGAAGACCTTAATATGATGCTTAAAGCATATCAGGCCAGAATCCAAGAAGGGCCAACCATAACTGATCATGAAAAGTGCTACCCTAGAGCCGAGCTAGAGCTTGAACGAACTAAAATTTGTGCTAAGATGGTGGAATTGGCTCAAGCCATGTTCGAAGCTAGCCGCCTCTTTAATATCTCTAGCTCAGCTAAGACGCAGTTACACTTTGATGGACTGTTAGAAAGAATAGAGAGGCTAATTGCACAATCAGAAAAGGAACCTGTCCCTCAAAGAAAGAAAAAGGTAAAAGAACGGATAAGCCAGCCTCTTCAGGAAGCCCATGTGCCTCCTCAAGAAGCTTATCTTCCCCCCCAAAAGACAGATGAGCCTCCCTTGAAAGCTTACGTACATCCACAGGTTGCCTACATTCCTTCTCAGGGAGCGTATGAGCCTGCTCGGAAGAGTAATAGAATAAGTAATCCTCCCCAGGAAGCTTGTGCTCCAGCCATCTATGAGAACAAGGAGAGAGTCAACGATAGAATAAGCCCTCCTTCTCAGGTTGCTTATGTGCCTAATTCTACGGAGCCGGACACTTCTTCTTCTATGAATCGGTTTGCACCAGACTTCCTACGAGAGATTCAAGAAGACAAATGGGATAACGAAAGTGAAGTCGCCCCTCCCTTTGAACTTGTGGATGATGCACACGACCAATTCCCACAAGACATCCCATCTATTTACGGGGAACTTGAGAGTACTCAGTCTCATGAGAGATTGGACTTTGAGTCTAATTCCATACAAGAACTACCCCACTTCACAGGCCCATGGGAAGCAAAGTCCACGTGTATGAGAGCACCCACAGTCATGGTAAGGAACGACGACTCAGTCATACCTAGGAACTCGGAGGTAGTAAAGAACACCGAGGTGCAGCGCGATCTCACTTTGGAAGAACTACCTAAGGATAGACCAGAATCGCGGAAATATGTAGCCAAACAAGTACCAGAGATAGCAAAACCTCGTTCCCAGGTAGGATCACATCGGACAGTGCCAGAAATACCCTTGGATAAGATAGGAGATATGTGTGAAGGTGAAGAAGGTAATACCTATCTTCCCATTACCTACCAGGACTACACCACCAAGGCAATTTTGGACTCAAGCGCAGGAGTTGCAATTGCTACCACTTCCCTATGGAAGCGTTGGGGCAAGCCAGCACTCAGGCCAACGAGGATGAAATTGCAAATGGCCGATGGTCACATAGAGAGACCCTTAGGATTGCTAGAAGGCATAACTCTCACCACTTGTGGTGTTGAGTTTGAGCATAGCTTTGCTATATGTGATTTTAGCAAAAATCATGCCTATGAGATGATTTTGGGAAGACCATTTATGAGACAGTTGCAAGTGGTACAAGATTGGGGAACCAATTCTTTGTACCTGCAACACTTAGGTGTGACCACCAAAGTCAATCTCAAGGATTACTCTCATAGAGATGTACCTCCTATCCAGTGGAATCCCATCCATAGAGCCAAAGATGATACGGAATCGGTGCATTCCATAGGGTCTGGATCCTCATGGATGCATGAAGACACTCACTTATGGATGTGCAAGGTAGCAGTAGAAGAAGAGAAGAGAGAGAAAGCCAGAGAAATAGGTGCAAACGAAACTCATAGACCCATTCAAGACCCAGCCTATGCACCTGTAGTCTTACCTCACTGTGATGAGGATGGCTATGACATTTCAGTCTTCTCCATAGAGCCAATCATGGGAGAGGCAGTTCTAGAAGAATGCGAACCTAGCCCTGATGCATTTGAGGATGCAAGTGACTCCGATCTCGAGTCTATCATTATGGACCCACCATTTGCATCAGATGAAGAATACTTCCATGAAGTAGAATTTCAACCCCAAAGGCATGGAGAGGTTACAAATGATGTAAGATTAGCAACACATGTGACCCCGAAGGAAGAAGGAAAGAAACGAAAGAAGAGAGAAGCCTCACCAGAAGAGGAAGAATCTTTGTTTGAGGTCCCAGAAAATTTTAAGAAGTATGAGATAGACGACAGGAGAGTCATGATAAGAATGCCTAAACGAGAGGCACAAGTAGGAGAGGCCTATGATAACAAAGAAACCACCAAGAAAATAGTAGTGGCCATAGAAGAAGGAGAGGAGAGATGCACGTATATAGGCCATGACCTAACAGAGGAAGAAGAACATGCATTAATTGCCTTGCTAAGAGAATACAGAGATGTATTCGCTTGGAGTTACAAGGATTTGAAAGGTGTTGACCCGGACATATGCTCACACACCATTCCCATGACCTCAGATGCCAAGCCTTCTAAGCAAAAGCCCTATACATATAACGATAATTACGCTGCTAAGATCAAAGAAGAGATAGATAGACTGGTTGAAGCTGGATTTATCTACGAAATCAAGCATACTGAGTGGGTATCCCCCATCGTAGTGGTGCCCAAGAAGAATGGCAAGCTGCGTGTGTGCATTAACTTGAAAAAGGTTAATGCAGCCACGATTCGAGATAACTATCCGCTTCCCATCACAGAACATCTCTTAGAAAGGGTGGCAGGCAAGGAAGTGTACAGCTTCCTTGATGGATTTTCGGGTTACAATCAAGTAGCCATAGCTCTAGAAGATCAGCATAAGACGGCTTTTGCCACAGAATGGGGCATATTTGCCTTTAGAGTAATGCCCTTTGGGCTTACCAATGCACCAGCTACCTTCCAGAGGCTGATGCGCCATGTGTTTAAGGAGTTCCTGAGGAAGAGTTTAGAAGTCTATGTTGATGATCTTTGTGCTCATTCCAATATTAGACAAACCCATATTCCTGAACTCAGACAAATCTTTGACAAATGTAGAGAATATCAAGTCTGCCTAAACCCAGAAAAATGTGTTTTCATGGTCAGGCAAGGCAAGATTCTAGGACACATAGTGTCAAAGAATGGCATATCCACTGATGAAGAGAAAGTGAGAGCCATAGCAGAGCTACCTAGGCCAAAGAATGTCAAGGAAGTACAAGCTTTCATGGGGCATTGTGGTTATTATCGACGATTTATACACATGTACGCTGTCATTGCCAAGCCCATGTACGGAATTCTGACTAACTTTGAGTGGACGGATGAATGTGAGAATTCTTTCCAGGAGCTTAAACGAAGATTATGTTCAGCACCAATCTTGACCACACCAGATTGGAATAAGCCATTCCACGTTCATGTGGATGCATCCAATTATGCCATTGGATGTGTGCTTGCACAACCTACTGGTGAAGGTAATATGGATCTTCCAATTGCCTATGCCAGTAGACAATTGAATGCGGTTGAACGGTATATGCAGTTAAGAAATTTAGACACTATTTGCTTGCAAATAAGTTTAAATTTTTTACTGATCATCAGGCATTGCTATACCTCGTAAACAAACCATGCAATACAGGAAGATTAGTGAGATGGTTTCTCTTGCTAATGGAATATGACTTTGAGGTAGTGGTGAGAAAAGGGAGGACTCATTTGAGAGCAGATCACCTTTCCAGGCTCACATCGGGAGAAGCCCCACAAGGAGTATCGGATGATCTTCCTGATGCTTACTTGTTTAATTTGGAAGTTGTACCGCAGTGGGCTAGGCCATTGGTGCCAGTATTGACGTACGGGCCTAACCATCCAGTGGTAAACACACGGAATAGAGAGGTTGTAAAAGCCCAAAAGTACCACATCATGGCAGGAAGCATGTACAAGCACACAGATCAAGGGATCTTGGCTTGCTGCGTAGAAGAGGATTACGCTAAATGGTTGCAATTAGCACATGTAGGTGCACTAGAGCAACACCATTCAAAGCAACGAACTTTACAGACCCTAAAGAGACTCGGAGTACATTGGCCAACCATGGAAGCTGATGTCCAAAAGTTGTGCAAGGAATGCCCAATCTGTTGCACTAAACCACCAGTGGAACACGCCACTCTTTATCAAGTATCCATTGTGCCAGATTGGAGTGAACCTCTAGTATCCTTCCTAAGGAAAAACACATTCCCTCCAGACATGACTCTGGCGAGGAAAAGGAGTTTAGAACAAGAAGCCCAGGATTACTCACTCGTTGGTGATAATCTATATAAGCGTGGTAAAGATGGTTACCTGAGACTGTGTGTCCATGAGAGTGAATATCTTAAGATCTTGGAAACTGCTCACCAAGGTGTAGCAGGAGGGCACTTTGGACCAGATCGGGTGATCAAGGCAGTACTATTTGCGGGCTTCTGGTGGCCTACCCTTCACATGGATGCACATACCTATGTGAAACGGTGTGATGTCTGTCAGAGAACTCAGTATCCTATACGCAAAGATGAGATGCCACTGAAACCTATGATGGGTGGACGTGCGTTCTCTAAGTGGGGAATAGACTTCGTAGGTCCTATTAGTCCCCCAGCTAAGGGCTCTCATGCAGAATACATCATTGTGGCGACAGACTATCTAACTAAGTGGGTAGAGGTAAAAGCTACGACGAAGAACGATGCTCAAACAACTGCTAAATTCTTGTTTGAGAATGTATTCACAAGATATGGACTACCTATAGAGCTTGTAAGTGATAGAGGCACTCATTTCTTGAACGAAGTGATTGAAAATTTACTCCAAGAATTCTTGGTAATACACAAGAAGTCGGCCCCCTATCACCCTCAAGCTAATGGACAAGCTGAGAGCACTAATAAGATCTTATGCAATGTACTGACAAAATTAGTGAACACTAAACGCTCTGATTGGGACAAACAGCTACACCATGCTGTTTGGGCATATCGAGTTGCCTACAAAACGGTACTCCAAGCCACCCCCTTTCAGATGGTATTTGGCCAAAATGCAGTGCTACCCTTGGACTTCTTAATACCTACGTTGAAAGTAGCACAAGAGCACGAATGGACAGGACATGAGCTCTCCTCTAGGATCTTTGACCTTGAACGATTAGGAGAAACAAGACTGAGAGCCGCTGCAGGAATATATGCAGCCAAGAAGAGACAGAAGGCATACTTCGATGCCCATGTGAAGGATAAAGGTTTGAAAGCAGGAGATCTAGTTTTAGTCTATACACTGAAACAACACGCAAGGAAGCTAGAAAAGAGAGGCTACGGACCTATGATCATCAATAGGATCTCCACGAGTGGAGCAGTACAATTGGCCACATTAGAGGGTGATGTTCTCCCAAACTATATTAGCGGTTGCAGAGTCAAGTTGTATCAGGAACCCCTCACGGAGGAAATGCTCAGCCGACTCAACACTGCTAAGAAACGCAAAGAGGAAGAAAAGCGAGTTCGAGAAGAAGCTCAAGCAGAAGCTTTAGAACGCATCAGAAGGATGAAGTTACGAAGGCAAGGTAGAGATCAGCCTAGAGTGAATGACTATGCAGATCAAGGATATCCTATGGCCATGTGTGAAGTTGCAGGAACAAGCTCGCATAGGACAATTGATAGACGTCCTTTCATAACCCTAGATATAGGACAAGGAAAGAGTGCAAGGAACGTAAGAGCCTTGATTGACTCAGGTGCAGCCACTAGTGCTGTTAGAGTGTCTTACTGTCAAGAGTTACAGTTAACTGTCAATCCTGTGGAAGCATATCTCATAGGATTGGGAGGCGTGGAAACCCCTTGCATGGGCGAGGTGGAACTTCCCCTCTACATTCATGATGAGGAAATGACTGTTAAAGTACTGGTGTGTCAAGATGAGGATCTCACTGAACCTCTTGTCTTGGGTCAAGATTGGATCTATGACCAAGCAGTCAATTTAAACCTAAGAAGTGGACTTCTCCAGGTTTGGGTCAATCATAGTCGAGTTACAGTAGAATTAGACAATGGAGCACTCAAGGAACTAGGAAAGGCACAGACTCCTGGTCCTTCCAGGGGTACACATGAAGATGACCATGCTGTTCTTGTCCAAAACCATGTGTTGCAGAGGAATGATATTCGCAAAAAAGGAGTCAGGGATGCAACGGAACTCCCTTCTTTTCCAAAGGCCAGAAGGAGGCAGCAACCCAAGGTGGATCAAAGGCAGAAGAAGCAGAGTACTACCTATGTCCGAGATCAAAAGTACCTGCGCAGCAGAATGTCCCAGAAAGTAAACCATGTGTGGGTGCGGAAAGGCGAACAACCGGTTGCACCACCGCCAACTACACGGGCTAAGTCTCTTCTTAATAACCAACAACACGACATTAATAAGAAGTCTTGCAAAAATTCTCCTGCTAACGTGAAATCTATTTGGGTGCCCAAGAAGTCGATGAAGGCTAGCCCACAATCAAGACAAATTTGGGTGCCTAAGGCTTGCTTGCGGGTGCAAGTAGCTACGCCGAGGCCACGACCTATACAGCATAACCCATCTACTCGTACAACCAGTATTCACTCGTTCTCAACACTCAGGAACACACCAAGGCCCATGAGCATGCATATAATCAATTGTAAATGGATCCCTAAAAGGCCTCATTTTCAAACCCAGATACCGATAAAGCTCTCTAGAGTCTCTACGAAAACAAAAACAAAGCCCATCCACTGCAATTGGCAGCCTAAGACCTGTAATAAACCCCCCGACCCCAATTTGTAAATTCATCCCCACTTACTAACTTCATTAGTCTCCTAGGACTACCCAAGCATTAACTACACACACGTGCACCGAACACTTACTAACCCATTATTCGCTCCCGACCCTCATGTTAATATTGTGATGGGAACAACAACGGTCCTCCCCTGTCCTATACAATATTAACACATGGTTGTATATTCTCACAGAGACAGGCAGCAAGAGGTAAAATGGCAGATACAGTTGGAACTAGCTCCCAGGCCGGCACCAGCCCCCAAGTGGTGGACATCGAAAGCCTTCCAGTCGAGGAGGAATTAACGGAAAGACCAGTGGCATTACGAGCATTGCATGCCATACCAATCCAGAATCCTCCACAGGGTCACACCATGCCGGTGGGCAAAACCTCACACTGGTTCAGTGACGTTGCTGGACCCTTGGGTGAAGGCACATACATGTGGAAGTCCGAGGTAGAGTTCAATGGACGTTGGGGCAGATACCATTTCTTTACGAGGGAGTTTGAAAAGCTGCAGAATAATGAAGGACTGAAGGCGATATGGAAGAAGGCAGGGCTTTATGATTACTTCAAGTTCCAACTACCAAAGCCAGATTTTCTAAGGTGCTCATACTTAATTAGTACCCTCACTCCCAGCAAAGACAAGAAAGGATACAGTTCCTTTGTGCTCCCATCACTCACAAGGGGCAACGAGCTGAAGCGTTTCTGCTTGACTATCAACTTGGTGAGAGAAGCACTCGACATGAGAGGTATGCACATCCCAACAGAGAAAGAGACTATGGTTCCAGACAATATGAAGAATAGGAATCTGACGAAGTTGAAGGACATGGTTGCGATGACACCTACGATTGCCATCCACTTACGCATGGTCATGCAACATTTCGCATTCCCCGCGCAGGAGAGGTTCACAATGCCTCCCAAAAAGATCTGGTTTAGCCTCTACCTGGCGGATGCTTTTGAGTTAACCATCAATATGCCCCACTGGATTATCGATCAGATTCATATGGCTCATCAGAGATGGTATAAGAAGCAAAAATCTGTGTTGTATGGTTGCTACGCACTCACAAGAATTGTATACAGATGTCTCGCGTATGACGTACCGGTGCAGAGGGCTCTCATTTGGTCCAGAGCTCAGGAGTTTCAACGTAGATTGTCAGCTGTAGGGCCTCCCTCAAAGAAGATGAGAGGCGCTGTCCAGATGCCTTGTGCACAAGCTCGCGGTGCAACCCTAACGCCTGAAACAACCCCAAGACTTCCTCGACGCGTGCAACCATTTACTATCAGGTTACCCAGGCACAGCACTGATGGCCCGAACCTTGTGTTTCCACCAGTACCGACTGATCTGGAATTCCCGCATGGATTCACTCTGGAGGATCTAACGGACGAAGAAGTTGCAAGAATCATAGATGCTGTAAATGCGGAAGTTGAAGAAGAGCAAGCCGGTGGACAGCAAACTACCCCAGACCAAGCCCAACCCAGCCAACCGGACGTAGTCAATGTGGACAATGAAGAAGAAGCTCATGAGGAGGCACAGGGTGGACAATCAGAAGTAGAAGAACAAGAGTATGATCAAGAAGCCCTACAAGTACTGGAAGGTGCCCCCGCCTATACTAACGCATTAAAGAAGCTCTACGATACGATGAACCGAGTCCAAGAGCAACACAGGCTATCATTAGCTGCAGGTAAAGCCCTCATGAACCAGATTCTGGAGGAGGAAGGCGTGGACGAGCAATACCGTGCCACCCTGGAAATGATATCAGATGCTTTGGGAGTACCTGAAACGGTGCATACTGCACTAGCGCAATCACGAAGGACAGAGAAAAGATATGGAAGACGCCCCCCACGAACAAGAAAACGAATGAATGTATTAGGTTCAGGACCACAAGGCACCCCCACAACCACTGGCACAGCACACACTGTTCATGAACTGGTCTTAATGCCGCAGGAAAAAGTGGCTTTACGAAACCTTATTTGACTTAAATTTCTCGGAATCGGTCTCCTTGGATTATTTGGAATCCCCAATGATCTCGAAATGGAATTGGTTCAACCAAGATTATGGAGCATCAGACGGATCAGGAGAACGTTGGTCATTACAGATCATATGATAAAATGGTGTTGGTAACTTTATGTCACTAGAGATCCGGCATGATTGACAGAATAATTAATTCAATTAAATCGTCAATTCACCTTAGGTGTATGAGAATTACCTCGAAACAGCATCCGCGTCAGCTCTCATCCAATATGGTAGACCATAAAATGGACATCAGATATGAATTTCTCCTATTACATGATCATAGTTGGATGGCGCTAGATGACGTATCTTAGAAGACTAGGTGTGTCAGAGTAGTAGTTAGAAGAATCATCTGCTAATCGTCGAAGTCAAGCTTCAGATCATAATCCAATTTATTTCCTCATCGATTATGGCACTGAACATATTTTATTTGCTTCTTCATAATTGCCAAAAAGGTAATCCACTAATAGGCCTTCTTTCATCGATAACCCAACTCTGCCAGCATCTCGTACAAATCCTTCAGATTATCATGGTTGCTACAAGAGCAAAATAGTCCACAGTTGTTCTCCTGAAACTTCCCATGATTTTTCAGATGGAGGAACATTGAGTTGATCACTAAGTGTCAACTTATACGGAAGTTGTTCCCGTAGCTCATAGCATTCTCAGGACTTCTGTATACGTAACTCCTTTCCACTCGATTATTCCTCCCTTAAACACTCAGACCATCATCAGATATTCCTCCGAGTGCTTATTAATAAACTGCACACATGATTTGGTTAAGTGCATGGATAAATGAATCATAGAGAAGAGCAAACTGCATATCATCGATTAATACAGTTGTCAAAGCATCCCCCTTCATTCTATACATGTACAATCAACAAGAGTGCATACATTCCAATTGTTTTCCACCATACGTCCGAATAGATCATTCAAAGACAGTTCTATTTTCAACTATTCCCATAAGACAAGACTCTATCCGAGGACAGCGTAGTCCAAGAGCTACCACTCTTTCGTTCTGCCATTCACTTACCTGGAGATGATTATTCCACCAGCAAGTTTACACCTTACTCTTCGGCAGCACGCGTAATCTAACCTCAACTTGGAAATCCTTGAATTATTGACCATAAAGAGACAATTAAAGCTTCCCCATATGGATGGACAACTCTGCACACTTTATACTACTGAGCTGCTCAGCAGACGTATTAAACAACAAGGCAATTCCCATGAGAGGAATGCATCCAAGTCAACAACAGGTCGGTTTACACACATAACTTACCCCAGTATCTTCATAGCCCTGTCCAGGATTCAACAAGCCTTAAAACAACACCATATTTATCAGAACATTCGAGGACCTAGAAGCATCACATAAGCTCAACGAAGAAGGTTCAATTATATAGGTACATAGATATCGCTACAACCCGCCCTCTTTATCTACACCCGCACACATAGTCCAAGGTTTTTCTTTCCATACACCATTGTCTCTAAACTTCCAAAGGCGAATAGCTACAAGTGTACATTTACCCCCTTGTCAGAACTGAATAAAAGATCCCAAGCTCGGAGTATTCCCAACGATTTCCATTTTGATATTTCACAGAAATTACCTACTTATGAGGAGCGTGTAGCTTTCCGGCTTGCACGAATCTTGCAGATTCCTATGGTTACAACAGACAAGCTCTCGGTCCAACAATTGAGTAGAACGAGCTTCCCCGTGTGTGGACATCAGGAAATAACAGTTGGATGGAAACAACGCAGGCACCATGTGTGCTTATCAAAGGAAATACACAATAGTACTTCATTAATCTACATGAAAGTCCACTTAGCATGATGTTCATCTCTATGCTTGCAAATGAGCATTCACCCCAGATACAAACCTCTTCAGAGCACTGTGCAAATTACACGTTCTTTTTTTTCGACAAAGGGGACAGCAGCAAAAATATATGTACTCTGCACGAATTCACATTTCATATGGCAGTCATTTAAGAAAAACACGGAAGTGAAGTATAAGAGTTCCAACTCTTGGGAACATGTAATTTTGTCAACTATAAATCTTATGAAAACCAAAGTACCAATTCAAACACTGCTAAAGATGACTATGAGATTTAAAGCATACATATTATTCCTTTGACTAAAAATTCCAATCGTTATAACTCCCAGCATAGCAAACTCAAAGAGTTGTCATCTTCAGAAGAGCGCACTCCCTCCTTTCCACACAACCTGAGCTCTCCAAAATTGCAGATTCTCATGCACATCGAGGACTCTACTTAATATGATGCTGGAAACTTTTCCCTGAAGCTCCTTTACTAATTCTGAGAGATCTGCAATGCTATAAAACTGAAAAGATAAAGCAGGGTTGAGAAAGGCTGTTGAGTAGACACTGTAACACCTTCCAAGAGGTGACTCCCCTTCAATCTTTACTTGTTACACATTATTCCTAGTAGAATCCTTGAGGGGTTTCCCGATTTCCTACACTCAAGCGTCTGTATTAGCATGGTATCTCCATTGTTGTATTTCTCTCTATTGTCCTAAAGATGTGCGAGGGATGTTGCTTCCATCTCTATCCTCCCCTCAAAATCGCCGCTAATTGCATATGTTACAGACCCATCCACATCACGAAGGAAGCCCTCTTCACCATCAAAGATTTGGTAGCAGAACTTTCCCCCCCTTTTGTTACCTGTGGAGACACTCGCTAAGAAGAGTTGCCCAGGGAAAAAAGCCTCTCCCCATGAATTGCTCTGCTACGATCTGTTTTCCCCCCTCTAAGGACGAACAAGATGAACCCCGGTGTGCTCCCCACCTTCCAATTCTCTCTTTTATCACTTATACTGAGCGGCCAAGACCAGAATACTTCCTCCCCTAACCTACATCCTTTTGCAGAAAATGATCGTGAAGCCTCTAGAAAATCGACAGTGTTTACCTGGGTATTGTGGCTCCCGTACCCAAATTCGTCGCCCCCTTGTAGAAGAACCTCGACCCTTTTTTGGGATGCCCTCCTCCGCTCTGTATGTAGCTGCTGTTCCTCCTCAAAATGGACCTTGCCTTTTAGTCTTCATGCTATCTTTGTGGACACTGCACATCTTGTTAGTTCTCCACCTCTTGCCCAGTATATGCTTTCATGCTCCTCATAGCAGAATACCGAGAGTCTCCAAGATACGTCAAAACACTTGCATCCGTCGTCGCTCTGTAACTCTAGAAGGCAACAGTAGAAAACGAGTCTAGCCACGAGTCCCCCTCGACACAGACAAGTGTCCGTGCACCAAGAGATAGATGACTAAATAAGGGCCAGCTCTGCCGGGAAGATCTGTGAACAGAGACACACGAAGCACCCAAAAAAAAAATACCCCCCCCCCCCCCCGAAAAAACTCTCTTTTGCAGATAAGCCGCCAGCAGATGGATACCCGCTGCCACCCCTCCTTTTCCGTTTCTTCTTGTCAGCCCTGCCAGCAAAACGGACCTGCCCCCCCCACTCCTCCTTTTCCGTTTTCTTCTTGTCAGAGCTCCCTTTAAGGTCTATTCAAGAAATTTTGGACTTATTCAAGTCCCATTTATATTACTTATTATGTTGACTTCTTAAGTTTGGGCCAAACTTGATACCCCATTTATAATAAAGCTATCTTTAATATTAAAGTGTCAGTTTCATATACTCCAATCAAGAGATAATAACATTTTGTAGTGTGGATGAGTCAAAAACTAAAACATTGGGACACAAAGAATTGTCTCAAAATCTTGTGTAATTCCCATTTTTCCTGAATAGGCCTTCTTTTGTTTGACTTAAAAAAGAAGGTATCTGTAAACGAACCATCCAGTGTAGAAGAGCCCCACAAGCTCCAGCACTTTTAGCACCAATGGAAGCCTATTGACAGCGCCAATGACGGCGGAGGAGAGCCAAAGCACTACCAACGCTCCTCCCCTAGCATATCTCCTCCTTGAGATTTTGTGTAAAAGAGCCTTCACTATCTAGACATTGCTTCATGGATGAAAGTAGTGGACGAAACTGAAGCTCATTCGGCTATCAGAAAACTGGTTGAATAGATACTTTGTATGTGTCTCTTTTGAGGATTGGGTTCCAAAATACGTGATATTAGTTTGCGAGCTCCAGATGAAAACCATGCTGGGCATGTAAAGTCTGCCTTATGTAGACTTGACGGCTATGACAGTAATCTACAGCATTGATAAGCTGTTGGAAGTATTTCCTAGCTTCATCTTCTTTGAGCTTGCCTTGGCGGAAAATTTATCGAACAGCTCTCCTCCTGTTACAAACTCCAGAACAATGTAGATATTTGTTTTACTTGCCATGCCCTCATAGAGTTGCACAACATTTGGATGTTTGATAAGCTTCATTGTTGAGATCTCCCTCTTAATCTGCTTCACCATCTTGTGCTTGAGAATTTTCTCCTTATTGATAATCTTTATCGCAACATCTTCACCGGTGACCGTGTTCCTCGCAGATTTGACCTTCGCAAAAGTACCTTCCCCCAGAGTACGACCAAGCTCATACTCCCCAACTCGAGTACGGACACTTTATGTGCTCATCTTCTCAACCTGGCGCTCCTTGGCACACCGCCTATTTGGAACTTCAATTCCTGAATCTTTTCTGCCAGCTCCTCTTATGTTACCAAAGAGTTCCCAGACCTCATGTTCTGCTTCAAAGCATCCAATTTTAATGTGTCATTGCATGCTGGAAGCTCCTGCAAACTGAAAGCAAAAAATATTTTCCTGCCAAATAGAACCACATTAGTGCATAAAAATCAACCATATTGTGGGCTAACATACTTCCCTCTTCTTATTTGCGAAGTCGTCCTCGACGAGTCACTGTTGCTGCAATAAAACTCAAACAACCATGAACATGTCAATTTTCAATTGGTTCACATACCTTTCCATTGAGCCGCCATTTCCACTGAACCTGCACTCATCGAAGCTATTAGTGCTCAAAAATCACTCATAAATACATTCAAATCAGTCACTCCCAAAATGATCCAAGAACATGCACATACACGCAATCCATTTCAGCCATGCATTACTTTGCTCATACATTCCATTACGAAAAATGGTCTCAACCAAAACAACACATACATACCTTTCCATATCTTACACATGAAACTAGCATTGCGAAAAACAGAAAGAAAATACCAAAATAAACAACAACAACTAAAATAAATTAAATCGGAGATGCAAAGATACCCAAAATGCATAACCCTTTTTATTGACCTACTATTCGCTATGTACAACCATTCCATGACTAGACACTTCCGAAGAATCGCCATCGTCGTCCTACAAAAATCATCGAAACTCGAGTGCAAGTCAAGACATACATCAGAACCCTAGAGTGTCCCAAACACTAGAAAAACCCTCAGATAGAGCACACAAGTTATAAAGCACTACCGTTGCATCACCTCGCTAAAGCCTCATCCCTAAATACATATAGAGTCTCCATGCCTTCAAGAATGTTGATTCAAGGTGAGCTGATCTGTCGCAAGCCAACACATATCAATCACACAAGCAAATAACGTTCCCTTCCAGCCGACCATCGCCCTCTCCTCTCTTTCTCTCCCCCTCAGGAGTGGGGAATAACTTCATATGAAAATTTTATTTTAATCACACGTTGGCCTACATTGACACTGGATGCGATTCGTGGACCTGACCACCCGATCAGGTTGATTCCACCCATCTACCAACGCAATGCAGCGCACAACACACAAACACAACATGATCACATATACATAGATCAGCTAGCCCATAACGAAGCTGGATGCGGCTCGTGGTCGTGACTACCCAGCCACGATGGCTCCACCTGCCTACCAACCCGTTATGGCGCGTAGCTAAGACAAAATCATATACATCCCAAGCCTATGGCGAAACTAGCTGCGGCTCGTGGTCCTAACCACCCGGCAAGGATAAATCCACCCACCTACTAGTCCACCATAGCGCATTGGTACGATCACACAACACACTTTCTTTTTCTTTTCTTTTCTTTTCGTTTTTTTTTTTCATAGTTAATTAGTTCACCCAAGTCCTGAGAATTAGGGAGAGGAAGAAAGGGACTTTACCCACCGTTCCCACACATACATGAAAAACAGATACACTCTAGCCTTTGACAGATCAACCACCTCTTCACTTCATTCTCTCAATTACAGACACTACATATGTATTCATCGATTCAACCTTTCACTTGGTAACTACAACCAGCTATGCCTTAGTCCCTCATATACCTATCCCTAGGTGTCCTAGAATGTGAGTCCCTGGAATGTCTCATGTAGCCTCACATCGTACTCGAATCCCGACAACTTCTCTAAGGCGAGTCAGGCTCAACTTCGAGAGCTCCGTCATCACTTCCTAGCGTTAGCACGTCTGCCCAAGCCCATGTGATATCGTTTTCCTCATTAGGCATTTCCCTCAAAGGATCAAAATAATAGTATCGATCTCCCGCCCATCCTACATGTCGAGCTAGGTATTCCTCAAAACACTCGATGTAAAATGCAACACCCAAATCCTGGTTTATAAAACATACCAGCCAATGTGCTTCCTCAACATCGTATTCCGTCTCAAAGTCGTCGACATCTATGTCCATGCGAGCGAACGTTTGGTCTGAGAAATATATCCTTAGCTCGTACAAGTAGAGTTGCGTAATTTGGTCTGCCATTTTGTTATTTAGGCTCTAACAGTCTCTGCGCAACATAAAAAAATATTAGAAGTCCAAATGCTTGAGCTAGCAAGGAAGATTATTTTTGACACACAAATCATAGATCACATATGCGCATATATATATAATACTATACATGTATGTACAAGTAGTCTACTTCGTCATTTCGTTTGGGTCTCGTCTGGCTCTTCCAACCTAACATCACTTGAAATATGGTTTAACTCGAAGCGCGTTAACCTTCACGGGAGCATATTCTTCTCCTAAATCCTGAATTTGCATGGAACCATTGGAATTGAGTTCCACCACCTTAAACGGTCCCGCCCATCTTGTCTGCAACTTCCCTGGGAACTTATAATATTTACTATCATAGACTAGTACCAAATCCCCTTCCTGAATCACATAGGTTCTGAGATTTTTGTCATGCCTTTCCTTACGTCTCTTCTGAATAGCTTCCAAGCTTTGTTGTGCGATGAGCCTCTTTTCTTCCAGCTTCACCAGTTGTATGTACCTCTCCTTTAATGACTCCTTTTCTCCCAACCTGGCTTCAATGGCCACTCTTAATGTCGGCACTTCTTTTTCGATAGGGAAAATGGCTTCCTCGCCATATACTAGAGAGAACGGAGTGCTCTTTGTCGTCACTCGGTAGGATGTTCGATATGCCCATAAAGCTTCCAAAAGTCTCTCATCCCAGTCTCGCCTATGCACCGCTACTGTTTTTGTTAGAATCTGTTCCAGAATTTTGTTGGTGACCTCCACTTGTCCATTTGCTCTCGGGTAATATGGAGTGCTCTTTCTATGTTTGATCTTATAGAGTTCCATTAATTCTTCGATCAATTCGTTGACAAAATGTGTCCCTCTATCACTCACTATTTCCAATGGGCATCCAAATCGAGTGATAATTTGCTCATACAGGAATTTCGCTACATCAACAGCTCGGTCAGTCTTCAGAGCTTTGGCTTCCACCCACTTGGTAACATAATCAGTACAGACCAAGATATACCTATTTGATCTTCGTCGTGAGGGAGGATCAATAGGCCCCACAAAATCAATTCCCCATTTCTCAAACGGCTTAAGATCCAACACCGGCGTAAGAGGAGCAGCATGTGATAATGTGGGTTTTCCCATTCGTTGGCATTTGTCACACTTATTACAGTATGCATAAGAGTCTTTGAACAATGTTGGCCACCAATACCCTGCTAATAAAATCTTTCTTGCTGTCAATTCACCAGCAAAATGTCCACCGCAAGGTTCGTCATGCAAAGCCCTCAACACTAGATCTGCTTCTTCTTCCTCGAGACACCTCCGATAAATGCTCTCATGAACAAAATATCGATAGAGTTGCCCCAAGCAATTCACCAAATCGGCATACCAAGGTATTTTTGCATCAACCTGGAATAGATGCCCATCAGGAGCATCGTCGGGCACACCAGAGATTGGCTCTTCATTAACAATTCGAGATAAATGGTCGGCCAATATATGTGCTTTGCCTGGTCTGGTTACCACTGTGAACTGAAATTCCTGGAGAAGTAGCATCCACCTCATCAGTCGCCCTGACAGTTCTGGTTTATTAATGATATACTTAAGGGCTTCGTGATCCACATAAAAAGTGAAATGCTTTCCCATCAAGTAATGCCGATATTTGTTCACCGCAAAGATCATCGAGAGACATTCCTTCTCCGTAGTCGTATAATTCCTCTCAGTGCTATTCAAATTGCGACTTGCATAGTAAATAGGATGATCCAACTTCTTTTCGTCGGTCTGGCATAGTACTGCTCCAACTGCAATATGAGAAGCGTCGGTATGTACATGAAATTCCTTCGTCCAGTCAGGTGCTACCAAAATCGGTGCATTTATTAACCTCTCTTTGATCGAGTCAAATGCAACTTGACATTCTCCCGTCCACTGGTATTGTTGGTCCTTCCTCAAAAGAGTCGTCAGTGGTGCTGCTATAGATGCAAAATTTAATATAAAACGTCGATAATAATTCGCATGACCCAAAAATCCTCTGAGTTGTCGCAAGTTTTGCGGTGGTGGAAGTTGTCCAATTTTCTCCACTTTATCCTCGTCAACCGCAATCCCTTTTTCGGAAATGACATGACCCAAAAGCAATCCTCTTCGTACTCCAAATGTACACTTTTCAGGATTCAATGCGATGCCTTTTTCGATGCTTCTTCTTAAAATTGCTTCAATCCTCTCCATCATGTTCTCACCGTCGCCTCTGATTGCAAAGTCATCGAGAAATATCTCCATCCAATCCTGCAAGTAGTCTTGATACGCAGCTATCATTGCTCTCTGGAATGTGGCCGGTGCATTGCATAATCCAAATGGCATCACCCCGATATGCATTTGTACCCCATTCTGTCGTGAAAGTAGTTTTGGATTGATCCTCCTCATGGATTTGGATCTGGTTGTACCCACTGAAACCATCCAAAAATGAGTACAATTTATGGCCAGCCACTCTATCCAAGATTTGATCAGTGAATGGCAAGGGGAAATGATCCTTCTTCGTGCGCTCGTTCAACTTCCGATAATCTATGCAAATACGGATTTTCTTATTTTTCTTCGGAACAACTACAATTGGTGATACCCATTCGCTGGATGCGATGGGATATATGAATCCTGCCTCCAATAATTTGGTCAATTCCAGCTTGATCAATTCCGAGTAGACTGGATTCGTTCGCCTGAGTCGTTGACATATTGGTCGTGTGCCTTCTTCCAAGTCTATATAATGTTGGCAGATTTGGGGATCAATTCCTCTCAGATCACTGTATGACCATGCAAAGGCCTCACTAAAATTTTTGAGTGTCGCTTTAATGCAGTCTCGTACTCCATCTGGTAGCTCTGACCCTACACTCAAGAACTTTTCTGGAAAGACTTCCCATTTTTCCAACTGAGCTTCTCGCGAATAATCCTTATTTCTCGATGACACTGTGATTGGAATGTGCTCTCCGATCACGCGTGCATGGTTGGCCAGTAAATCATTGTCTTGTTCTCTTTCGATTGAACCTAGTTTCTTCAATTCAGCTTTTGCAATAGCTTCCGACACTTTAGTCTTAATCTTCGATTCTTCTTCCGATTCTCGACTTCTCTGTAGAATCTCTGCTTCTAGCATTCTAACTCTGTCTCGCAACTGTTGCACTTCCATTGTCGGAGCTAACTCTAGTTTCAACTCTTCTTTTGAAGTTCCCTTCTCCAGGGATTGAGTAGCTTTGTTTTTACTTGAATCTATACTCAACATGTAACAATCAAATTCACTTGTATGCGTCAACCATCCTAGCAACTCCTGATCGGAATCGTCGGTATAGAGCAATGGATTTTGATACTCTCCCATCTTCGTGTCTTGATTCTTAAAGAGCTGCAAGTTGAACCCGTCTTGAAGCAGATTCTTGTAGGTGTCTGTGTTTAAAGAAAACCTAGCTCGTGCACTCTCGTGCCTTGCTTTCTCCTTTTCTTTCTTTTCCATCTCATCAACTATTATTGTCTTCTTCTTATTGCTCGAGGGTGGGGATACTTGTATTTGAATTCGATCAGACTTTGGCCCTATTGAAATAAAACCTGTGCGCCAGTCATGCACACATTCGGCTTGCACCAGCCATGGCCGTCCAAGTAGGATCGAGAAGGTAGCCTCTGAGGTCCTTGGTCTTACTATCAGATAATCAACTTTAAACTCTAAACCGCCCACAATTGTACTTACATTTTTCAAAAGACCCGCAGGCTTCACCTGTGTTTGATCCGCCATTCTCAAAGACATCGGCGTTTCTTCCATGTGGTTAAGGCCCAAAGCTTTCATCATGAACTCTGTCATAAGGTTGACTGCAGCTCCACTATCTAACTGAGCACCAGGGACTGCATACCCTTTAATCTCGACCGTCACAGCTGGAGCGTTCGAATCAATTTGCGTCGTAATGCTTTGAATGATCCCTTGGACATCTTTACCTTGTCTATTTTTATCTCGAGCTTTCCTCGGCTTCTTAATATATTCGTTATAGAATTGTTTCCTATAAGCAGGTGAGCATTTCAGCAGTGTGCCAATGTCCAGCGTGACTTCAGTGTCAGCAAGTAACTTCACAATATCTATTTCTTCCGAACTTTGTTTTTCCTTTCTAATTTTAGGAGCTTTCAATCTTTCAGGGAATGGTGCTATGCCCGGCACAAACTCCTTGGTCACTGGTGGAAGGATCTCAACCTCTTCCCCATCCTCAAACTCTTGCTGCTCAACAAGTCCTCTAACTTGATCCTCTACCTCTTCTTGTTCCGCTATCCTCTCTTGACTTCCTTCTTCACCTTCGCCTCCTGAATTCTTCTTCGAGTACTCTTGAGTCCTTGTGACTACTGCCACAGTTGGATCTTTGTGTGGTTTCTTGGCCTCGTAAGCATCCACAAAGTGCATCGACGAACTAGAGCCTTCTTGAGGGTTCGGTGTCTTGAACACTACTCCGATCGTAGGAATGTGCTCTTGGGCTCTCGATGTGGGATGCATCTGAGTATCAACATAGTTCGAGGATCCTACTGGTCCTTTTTCCTTGCCGGCGGCAGCTCTTCGTTTTGGACAATCTTCATCAAAGTGGCCCTCCCCACTACAATACCTACATAATGGAGTATAATCAATTGGCTTCTTTTCGTTTGGACATCTAGATTGAGTATGGCCAAAGCCATGACATCTCCAGCACTGGATTGGACCATCTCTTCTTTGATCACGCGCGGCTCCTCTTGGATAGTCTCCTCCTTGACCCTGAGCACCATATCCATAAGTCGGTCTGTTTTCCCAACGAGATGTAGGTGGTACACTTTGAGCGGGCAATCCCGTGTAAGGTCTTTCTCTTGTATCTCCTGATTTCAGAGTCCTTTCTTCATAGGCTCTCTTGTTGTAACATCGGTCCTCTGTGTGATTTGTTCTTCCACAAAAAGTACAACGCATCCTAGGTGGCGACCTATCTGTGAATACTCTCGAGACTGTGGGGCATTCTGAAGCCAAATGGCCGTAACCGTGGCACTTTCCACACCATGTATTCGATCGAAACACTTGATTCGGGTTTGTTGTGACCTCTGGTTTTACTGTGTACGTCTCTTGAGTTATCGTGGCAGCCTTTATAGCTTGCGTGACCAACTCTAATATTCGTTCTTCGGTTAGCGCAGGCTTTACTTCGCCTGGCGTGCTAGTGGCAGCTACAAAAGCTGGGGTCGTCAATGCGGGACTTCCTTGGCCAGGATCTTTCATCGGTATGTTTCCTGGGCCTCCCATAGGCTCGTATAAGAGCTCCATCTTCCTTTGTTGGCATAATTGCACTTCCTCCCAAAGCCTCGCTTGCTCTTTAGCATCCATTAAAGTTGCCGGTCTTGTCAGGCTGATGTGCTGCTGTGCCGTAGGATCTCGCAATCCCGAAATGAATCTACGTTTCAATGTCTCATCATTCGGGGCATTCACGCCCATCTTTCTTACTAATGTTTCCATTCTCTGAATATAGTTGTCGATGCTCTCATTGACTCCTTGTCGCAAGTAATCCATTTGTTGGGCCAACCTGTCTTGGAAGCCTTGTCGTCGAAATTTTGCCAAGAAGGCTTCCTTAAGCATCTGATAAGTTCCACGTTCTTGTGGTGTCAGATTCCCATACCAATTGGCTGCCTCATCACGGAGAATAGCCGGAAAAATTCTCAACCTTTGATCCTGGTCAACTACGTCATTGGCCTCACAAGTAACCTCAAACAACTGGATAAAACTATCTGGATCTTCGTCCCAAGTTCCTGAAAACTTGGTGAAGTCCCCCAAGTGAACTGAAATCCGCTGAGCCACTTCGAACAGAGGTGTGATCTCAATATCACTTCGATCCCAGAAATTTAGCACACGTGGCTTCAGGATCCCTCCTTCAAATTGTCATACTTGATTCGCGACCCTCCTACGGGAGTACACGTTTTTGACTGATTTCTTCGAACCAATCGAGGTCCACTCACCTGGTGGTTCCCACCTTCTCCTTTCTCTTTCAAGGGCTCTTCTCTGAGCGCGTTCCTCTCTTTGAGTTTGTGTTGCTCCTGACGATGAGCTCCCCTCGCTCATGTACTAGATCGTGGGGTCCGCAAGCTCGACCAACCTGTGGCGCTAGGCGAACCTATGGCACTCCCTTATAGAGACGTACCAAGCTAATTCCCGACATACGCACCAAATGAACCGGTCTTAATGCCGCAGGAAAAAGTGGCTTTACGAAACCTTATTTGACTTAAATTTCTCGGAATCGGTCTCCTTGGATTATTTGGAATCCCCAATGATCTCGAAATGGAATTGGTTCAACCAAGATTATGGAGCATCAGACGGATCAGGAGAACGTTGGTCATTACAGATCATATGATAAAATGGTGTTGGTAACTTTATGTCACTAGAGATCCGGCATGATTGACAGAATAATTAATTCAATTAAATTGTCAATTCACCTTAGGTGTATGAGAATTACCTCGAAACAGCATCCGCGTCAGCTCTCATCCAATATGGTAGACCATAAAGTGGACATCAGATATGAATTTCTCCTATTACATGATCATAGTTGGATGGCACTAGATGACGTATCTTAGAAGACTAGGTGTGTCAGAGTAGTAGTTAGAAGAATCATCTGCTAATCGTCGAAGTCAGGCTTCAGATCATAATCCGATTTATTTCCTCATCGATTATGGCACTGAACATATTTTATTCGCTTCTTCATAATTGCCAAAAAGGTAATCCACTAATAGGCCTTCTGTCATCGGTAACCCAACTCTGCCAGCATCTCGTACAAATCCTTCAGATTATCATGGTTGCTACAAGAGCAAAATAGTCCACAGTTGTTCTCCTGAAACTTCCCATGATTTTCCAGATGGAGGAACATTGAGTTGATCACTAAGTGTCAACTTATACGGAAGTTGTTCCCGTAGCTCATAGCATTCTCAGGACTTCTGTATACGTAACTCCTTTCCACTCGATTATTCCTCCCTTAAACACTCAGACCATCATCAGATATTCCTCCGAGTGCTTATTAATAAACTGCACACATGATTTGGTTAAGTGCATGGATAAATGAATCATAGAGAAGAGCAAACTGCATATCATCGATTAATACAGTTGTCAAAGCATCCCCCTTCATTCTATACATGTACAATCAACAAGAGTGCATACATTCCAGTTGTTTTCCACCATACGTTCGAATAGATCATTCAAAGACAGTTCTATTTTCAACTATTCCCATAAGACAAGACTCTATCCGAGGACAGCGTAGTCCAAGAGCTACCACTCTTTCGTTCTGCCATTCACTTACCTGGAGATGATTATTCCACCAACAAGTTTACACCTTACTCTTCGGCAGCACGCGTAATCTAACCTCAACTTGGAAATCCTTGAATTCTTGACCATAAAGAGACAATTAAAGCTTCCCCATATGGATGGACAACTCTGCACACTTTATACTACTGAGCTGCTCAGCAGACGTATTAAACAACAAGGCAATTCCCATGAGAGGAATGCATCCAAGTCAACAACAGGTCGGTTTACACACATAACTTACCCCAGTATCTTCATAGCCCTGTCCAGGATTCAACAAGCCTTAAAACAACACCATATTTATCAGAACATTCGAGGACCTAGAAGCATCACATAAGCTCAACGAAGAAGGTTCAATTATATAGGTACATAGATATCGCTACAACCCGCCCTCTTTATCTACACCCGCACACATAGTCCAAGGTTTTTCTTTCCATACACCATTGTCTCTAAACTTCCAAAGGCGAATAGCTACAAGTGTACATTTACCCCCTTGTCAGAACTGAATAAAAGATCCCAAGCTCGGAGTATTCCCAACGATTTCCATTTTGATATTTCACAGAAATTACCTACTTATGAGGAGCGTGTAGCTTTCCGGCTTGCACGAATCTTGCAGATTCCTATGGTTACAACAGACAAGCTCTCGGTCCAACAATTGAGTAGAACGAGCTTCCCCGTGTGTGGACATCAGGAAATAACAGTTGGATGGAAACAATGCAGGCACCATGTGTGCTTATCAAAGGAAATACACAATAGTACTTCATTAATCTACATGAAAGTCCACTTAGCATGATGTTCATCTCTGTGCTTGCAAATGAGCATTCACCCCAGATACAAACCTCTTCAGAGCACTGTGCAAATTACACGTTCTTTTTTTTCGACAAAGGGGACAGCAGCAAAAATATATGTACTCTGCACGAATTCACATTTCATATGGCAGTCATTTAAGAAAAACACGGAAGTGAAGTATAAGAGTTCCAACTCCTGGGAACATGTAATTTTGTCAACTATAAATCTTATGAAAACCAAAGTACCAATTCAAGCACTGCTAAAGATGACTATGAGATTTAAAGCATACATATTATTCCTTTGACTAAAAATTCCAATCGTTATAACTCCCAGCATAGCAAACTCAAAGAGTTGTCATCTTCAGAAGAGCGCACTCCCTCCTTTCCACACAACCTGAGCTCTCCAAAATTGCAGATTCTCATGCACATCGAGGACTCTACTTAATATGATGCTGGAAACTTTTCCCTGAAGCTCCTTTACTAATTCTGAGAGATCTGCAATGCTATAAAACTGAAAAGATAAAGCAGGGTTGAGAAAGGCTGTTGAGTAGACACTGTAACACCTTCCAAGAGGTGACTCCCCTTCAATCTTTACTTGTTACACATTATTCCTAGTAGAATCCATGAGGGGTTTCCCAATTTCCTACACTCAAGCGTCTGTATTAGCATGGTATCTCCATTGTTGTATTTCTCTCTATTGTCCTAAAGATGTGCGAGGGATGTTGCTTCCATCTCTATCCTCCCCTCAAAATCGCCGCTAATTGCATATGTTACAGACCCATCCACATCACGAAGGAAGCCCTCTTCACCATCAAAGATTTGGTAGCAGAACTTTCCCCCCCTTTTGTTACCTGTGGAGACACTCGCTAAGAAGAGTTGCCCAGGGAAAAAAGCCTCTCCCCATGAATTGCTCTGCTACGATCTGTTTTCCCCCCTCTAAGGACGAACAAGATGAACCCCGGTGTGCTCCCCACCTTCCAATTCTCTCTTTTATCACTTATACTGAGCGGCCAAGACCAGAATACTTCCTCCCCTAACCTACATCCTTTTGCAGAAAATGATCGTGAAGCCTCTAGAAAATCGACAGTGTTTACCTGGGTATTGTGGCTCCCGTACCCAAATTCGTCGCCCCCTTGTAGAAGAACCTCGACCCTTTTTTGGGATGCCCTCCTCCGCTCTGTATGTAGCTGCTGTTCCTCCTCAAAATGGACCTTGCCTTTTAGTCTTCATGCTATCTTTGTGGACACTGCACATCTTGTTAGTTCTCCACCTCTTGCCCAGTATATGCTTTCATGCTCCTCATAGCAGAATACCGAGAGTCTCCAAGATACGTCAAAACACTTGCATCCGTCGTCGCTCTGTAACTCTAGAAGGCAACAGTAGAAAACGAGTCTAGCCACGAGTCCCCCTCGACACAGACAAGTGTCCGCGCACCAAGAGATAGATGACTAAATAAGGGCCAGCTCTGCCGGGAAGATCTGTGAACAGAGACACACGAAGCACCCAAAAAAAAAAAATACCCCCCCCCCCCCCCCCCCGAAAAAACTCTCTTTTGCAGATAAGCCGCCAGCAGATGGATACCCGCTGCCACCCCTCCTTTTCCGTTTCTTCTTGTCAGCCCTGCCAGCAAAACGGACCTGCCCCCCCCACTCCTCCTTTTCCGTTTTCTTCTTGTCAGAGCTCCCTTTTGTTTGACTTAAAAAAGAAGGTATCTGTAAACGAACCATCCAGTGTAGAAGAGCCCCACAAGCTCCAGCACTTTTAGCACCAATGGAAGCCTATTGACAGCGCCAATGACGGTGGAGGAGAGCCAAAGCGCTGCCAACGCTCCTCCCCTAGCATATCTCCTCCTTGAGATTTTGTGTAAAAGAGCCTTCACTATCTAGACATTGCTTCATGGATGAAAGTAGTGGACGAAACTGAAGCTCATTCGGCTATCAGAAAACTGGTTGAATAGATACTTTGTATGTGTCTCTTTTGAGGATTGGGTTCCAAAATACGTGATATTAGTTTGCGAGCTCCAGATGAAAACCATGCTGGGCATGTAAAGTCTGCCTTATGTATCTTTTTGTAGAGAGTCATTAAATTCTGCTCATCAAAGGGTAAATAGCCTGCCATCAGCACATAGAGAATGACACCACAAGACCATAAATCTGTAGTTGCACCTTGATATCCTTTATCATTTAGGGCCTCAGGAGCCACATAATTTGGAGTTCCACATGTAGTATGAAGTAACCCATCTTCCCGAAACTGTTGTGGTAAAGCACTAAGACCGAAATCAGAAACCTTGAGGTTTTCCTCTGCATCAAGCAGTAAATTCTCCGGCTTGAGGTCCCTGTGGTAGACTTGACGGCTATGACAGTAATCTACAACATTGATAAGCTGTTGGAAGTATTTCCTAGCTTCATCTTCTTTGAGCTTGCCTTGGCGGAAAATTTATCGAACAGCTCTCCTCCTGTTACAAACTCCAGAACAATGTAGATATTTGTTTTACTTGCCATGACCTCATAGAGTTGCACAACATTTGGATGTTTGATAAGCTTCATTGTTGAGATCTCCCTCTTAATCTGCTTCACCATCTTGTGCTTGAGAATTTTCTCCTTATTGATAATCTTTATCGCAACATCTTCACCGGTGACCGTGTTCCTCGCAGATTTGACCTTCGCAAAAGTACCTTCCCCCAGAGTACGACCAAGCTCATACTCCCCAACTCGAGTACGGACACTTTGTGTGCTCATCTTCTCAACCTGGTGCTCCTTGGCACACCGCCTATTTGGAACTTCAATTCCAGAATTTTTTCTGCCAGCTCCTCTTATGTTACCAAAGAGTTCCCAGACCTCATGTTCTGCTTCAAAGCATCCAATTTTAATGCGTCATTGCATGCTGGAAGCTCGTGCAAACTGAAAGCAAAAAATATTTTCCTGCCAAATAGAACCACATTAGTGCATAAAAATCAACCATATTGTGGGCTAACAGTTCACGACACCGAGGAAGCCCACACATCGAGTGCACCTCCATCACCTCCCTTGCCACCTTCTCCCCCACATCCACCCCATTCACCTTCCTCTACCACGGTAACCTCTACTGTCACCACCTCCGAACCCACTACACACACCGATGCACAAACCATCAGTCAACCCACATACTCTATTTCCACTGAACACATAAGTCTAACCACAGCCACGGTAAACCCCACTACTTCCATCACACTTCCTGGGAGTTCACAATTACACACACCTCTATACACGTTCACAACTATCACCGCCACCACAATCCCCATGTTCACAGTCACTCCCATCACTGCCTCCACTTTTGAATCCATGGAGGTATCACCCACATCTGCACCTCTCCCACCCCCCATTTATCCACAATCTCCCATTCCCCCACCTCCCCCCTCACCCTTCTCCAGTACTGCATCCACAATTCCCTTTCCCTTTCCCTTCCCCGCTGCATTCAACACCATTTCTCCCACCATTCCTTTTAATAATGTATGTAATAATATGTATCAATGCATGTCCCAACTTCAGCAACACTACCAACACCTTGACAACCAACATACAAGGCTCTTCCGAAGCCACGAAGATCTCCAAGCACGATGTAGGGATCTTGAAGAGCAGAAGCAGCTACTACAACAACAGCACGTGACATTACAGGAGCAATACGCACAATTAGAAGCCAACCCACCCCAGGCAGATGATGAAGAACGACGACACATGGACGAGCTACTACATTCTCAGATCACGGAAAACCTGAAACTTCGACGGAACTTGGGCCTCCTCCGCAAGCATATGTCTACAGCGCTAGAGGAGAATAAAAGATTACAGAAACAGAACGAAGAAAATCTGGAGGCGACCATGGAGGGTTCCCCACAGGAAATTGACCCAGAGCGATTCAAGGCCATTCCCTCTGAGAATATGAAGGTGGTGTTAGAAACTCATGCAGATCTAATGGAGGCCCATGCCGCTTTAGAAAAAGAGGGAGATGAGTTACGAAGACAGTTGGCCACCCGACAGACAGAACCCAGCCAGAGCACAACCGCAGAAGATACATCTGAAGAGGTCACTAAACTCCGGGCAGAACTTGAGGAATTACGTAGCAAGGTCATGCAATACGAGCGTCAGCCCTCCCCTCTGGTAGAGCCCGAGCCTGACGATCTGGTGCCAATCGAAGTAGAAGAAACATTCGAGGACCCCTATGTCCCGATGCCAACTCCCGGGGGTAAGCGAACAGAACAGGGCATGGACACAATTGAGATTGAGGCACCTGAATGGATGCAAAAATTAGAGAAAGTAGCCACGACGCATGATGACAGGGTGGCAGTCCAAATCGCATTGATGTCAAAATTGGAAGAGGTTGTAATAAAATCCGATTATTTTCAGAATCTCTCACACCATAGGTGGATCGGCCCATCGGACGACCTGTATGTTCCTTTTTGCGTGCTAATGGCGGATTATAATGCGGAGATCAAACACCACACCTCAAGGGAACCCACCTCTGCCACCCAATTTGCACCTGACGACATCCCAGAGAGTGCCAAGCAGGGACATATTCGCCAACCAACGTGGAGAATTCGGCTGCTCGAAACCTACCCGGAAATGGTAAGAACATGGAACAACATGCCATTGTACATCAAATATAATCCATGTTATTGCCCTGTATTTCGAAGGAGATCATGGCCGGAGTACACACAAACAGTGCTGACGATTAAAGGATGTGAGAAGTGGCTCAATTATGTGTACTTCGCACCCCCTAAGGGCCCACCTACTATTGGATATATGATTTCAACGATTCGACATTGGGGGGTCCGTTTCAAGAATGTACCTGATGTCATGACGCAGATGTGCCTGAAGATTTTCGAACTTATGCTGGTCACCTTCAGGACCTTCAAAAATGTCAAGGAACCGCATCTCTCAGCACTAGGATTTAATGAAGGTAACCATGACCTTGTATACGACATGAGCACAACCCCATCGATTAATGTTGTGTATGCATGGCACGCTCGCATCAAATATCTACCGGCCTGCTTCAAACAAACGTTTGAAGAGATGTTTGTCACGGGATTCTGGGAATATCACTCCGAGATATTCATTCCCAGACCATCCCATCTCTTGCAGTTGTTTGCAGTGGAACAAGCTCTACATTCCGAAAAGCTACGTATACCACATCCAGAGGTTCCCGGGCCGGTAGACTGGGATGCTCTTCTGACAGATTTGGCCAAAGGGTTGAGAATTGTTGAACATCACTTAGCGCAGGATGTCGTCGAGTACTACATTCAGAAACCCCCACAACAAGGGTCTGTCAGGGACGACAGACGCGAGAGGGGGGGGGTGTTAGAAGCAGACAAGGGAGTCAACGAAGATCTGGCAAATAGGCCAGTAATTTTCCTCATGAAGAAGCAAGTACGAGCACTCACGCAGATCTAGCACTAAGGCAACCTTTAAATTTTCAAATCCTTTACACCCATTCAAAGTGATTTTCATCACTAAACACCATTGTAAATACCAATTCATCTTTTTGTAGCTCCATTTTTTGCAAGCCAAGGAGTCCTTGAGCTTGAGGAGCTTTAGAAGTATCTACCTGCCAATTTTCGTATTTTTTAGATATCGTTTGAGCCCTCAAATAAGCCCTGGAACCTAATTTTTAACTAGGCCGGACACTAGGTCTGGACAGGGCCAAAACTTAGCCAAAAACTATAAAAAGAGCTAGAGAGCTCATTTTTGAGGTTGGATTGTAATTGAAACAAACTTGTAAGAGCTTTTGAAAGTAATATAAGAACTCCATTGATTCTCCCTCTTTGTCTTGCCGTGTATGCGCGTGTGTGTATGTGTGTGCATGCTAGTGTGCTTCTCACTCACGCACTTGTGCCGCCACTTGCTCGAGGTCTTCATACCATCCTCACGTCTTCCCGGATTGACATTAAAGGAGGTGCTACTCATCACTGAGCTACACTTACTCATGGAGGAGGAGCTGCGGCTCAAGGCAAGGAGTGGTGGTAGCAAAGGAGATGTTGCATTCACAGCAAATGCCAAAGGAGGCAAAACAGAATCTTCAAAAGATGGAGACAAAAAGAAGAACGACAAAAAGAAGTTCAAGGGAGAGTGTTTCCACTGCAAGAAGAAGGGACACAGAATCCAAGACTGTCGCATCAAGAAGGCAGAAGAGAAGAATGGATCTTCAAAAGGTGGCAAGGGCAAGGAGTCTGCCAACACAGTAGAAACAGAGCTTGAGTTATTTGTTACGATAAAGGAGGTGTGCTCCTCGCTAAAGATTCAAGAACAGATGACTCATGGGTGTTGGACAATGGTGCATCTCGTCACATGATGAGTAGAAAAGACCTTTACGGTTCCTTACAGCCTCTAAAGGAACCCATCATAGTAAAGGTAGGAAACAATGCAAGATGTTCTGTAGAGGGCGAAGGTATGGTTTCTTTTATTAACTCTAATGGCGATATCAGAAAGCTTTCAAATGTGTTGCATGTTCCACAAATAAAATGAAATCTACTTTCAGTAGCTTCTATAACTGATCAAGGTCATCAAGTATCTTTCAGTAAGACAGGAGCTAAGATTATGGATGGTAACAACAACATTGTTGGTACTAGCATAAGGAGGAACAACCTGTATGAGTTGTGTGCTCTTACAGCCACCACAAACGTGGGCACAAGTAAGCTATGGCATGAGAGATTCGGCCACATTGGATACCCTGTACTGAAGGAGATGCATCACAGGGGTATGGTTGCACACCTACCATCGTTTGCAGAAATGAAGGAACCATGTGAAGCTTGCATGATGGGCAAGCAACAGAGGAAGGCGTTTCCACAAGAAAGCAAGAACAGGGCAAGCTATCCTCTAGAATTGGTGCATGCTGACTTATGCGAAAATGCCTACACAGGCCTTTGGCGGATCTTCCTACTTCATGTTACTTGTCGACGACTATAGCAGGAAGATGTGGGTGTACTTCCTTCGCGATAAGGCTCAAGCTTTTGGTAAGTTTAAAGAATGGCTTCAGCTTGTTGAAACTGAAACAGGGAAGAAGATGAAGAAATTCAAGACAGATGGTGGTGGTGAGTTCACATCAATAGAGTTTGAAGATTTTTGCAAGAGTAAGGGAATCAAGCATCAACTCATAGTGGCACATAGTCCTCAACAGAACAGTGTTGCAGAACGTCGAAATCAAACCATCATGGAGATGGCAAGGTGCATGTTGAAAGGAAAGGGTTTGCCTAATCAATTTTGGGCAGCGGCTATCAACACTGAACCAAAGCTACACCAAGGCACTTGATGGAAAGACTCCACAAGAAGCCTACACTAGTAAAAAACCTTCTGTTTCCCATTTCAAAGTATTTTTAAGTGAATGTTATGTACATGTTCTAGATAGGGAGAGAAACAAGCTTCGACCAAAAAGCATCAAATGTATCTTCTTAGGGTACAGCAAAGATAAGAAGGCTTTTAAGCTTTATGACCCTGAGGCTAAGAAGATCATGGTGAGTCGTGATGTGATGTTTAAGGAGGAGCAGCCACATGCAATGGAGGAGGAAAAGAGAGCTTCCACTTTATCATCAGGCAAAGGGGCAATCCACTATGAACCTAGCCCAAGAGCTATCCCTTCTACACAAGAGAAGGAAGCGTCATCTTTAGATCATGAGTCTGAAAGTCACCAACCTGCTGACACCCAAGTGGAAAAGCCATTGCCACATTGGGTGAGGAAGCTCTATGATTCTGCAAACCCCATCCCACAGTCACTAGAACAGGTTGCAGATGGACCGAGGTGATCACAGAGAATAGAGGAACAGAGACGGGAAAGCGCCCATATTGTAAACACAGCCTTGATGGCTGATCTCATTCAAGAAGTAGCAAAGGAACCAACCAATGTGGAAGAGGCACTCCATGATCCGAATTGAAGGGCTGCCATGCAAGTAGAATACAACAATATCATGAAGAATGGAACTTGGGAGCTAGTGGATCGACCCCCTAAGCGTAAAGTCATTGGCACCAAGTGGGTATGGAAGCTAAAGTACAAGGCTGATGGTACTCTAGAAAAGTATAAAGCAAGACTTGTTGCATAGGGCTACTCACAAGTTGAAGGCATTGACTTTTATGAATCATTTTCCCCAATTGCAAGAATGACTACTATCCGAGTAGTACTAGTTGTGGCTACACATAAGCGTTGGCCAGTCTATCACATGGATGTCAAATCAGAGTTCCTCAATGGAGACCTCAAGGAGGAGGTATATGTGTCTCAGCCACCAAGGTTTGAAGCTCCCCATTCAGAGAACAAGGTATGTAAGCTGAAGAAGGCATTATATGGGCTAAAACAAGCCCCTAGAGCATGGTACCAGCGGATAGATAAATATCTCTTGGATCTAGGTTTCAAAAGATGTGCTTCTGATGCTAACTTGTATGTTCTGAAGAGAGGAGGGAAGACAATTGTGCTTGTACTCTATGTAGATGACTGTAGCTCCGTGATGAGTAGCACCTCCTTTAATGTCAATCCAGGAAGACGTGAGGATGGTATGATGACCTCGAGCAAGTGAAGGCACAAGTGCGTGAGTGAGAAGCACACTAACATGCACACACATACACACACACGCGCACTCAAGGTAAGACAAAGAGAGAGACAATGGAGTTCTTTTAGGTTACTTCAAAAGTGCCCATACCAGTTTTGATCAATTACAAGCTAACCTCAAAAATGAGCTCTCTAGCTCTATTTATAGTTTTTGACTAGGTTTTGGCCGTGTCCAGACCTAGTGTCCGACCTAGTTAAAAATTGGGTTCTAGGGCCTATTTGAAGACTCAAACGAAGTCTAAAAATTATGAAAATTGGTAGGTAGCTACTTCAAATGCTCCTCAAGCTCAAGGACTCCTTGGCTTGCACAAAATGGAGCTACCAAAATATGAAATGGTATCTACAATGGCTTTTAGTGATGAAAATCACTATTGTTGTAGGGATTTCTTCTAACTATTTGACATACATATCTTTGAGCTCCCTACTTGCTCCTTCTCCTTGTGTGTCCACCTCTTTGATATGCTTTAATGTCCTAAAAAAATATTGGCCTACTTGCCAGATCGTCGTTGACTACTCTGTCTACTTGTGCTTTCTCTTCTCTCTGACTCCCTTCGTAAGCTTCCTTGCCTTGTGAGTCCTTCAGTTCCAACACCCCCCCCTCTCTCGCGTCTGTCATCCCTGACAGACCCTTGTTGGGTGGGTCGTTGGATGTAGTATTCTACAACATCTTGTGCTAAGTGATGTTCTGCAATTCTCAACCCTTTGGCCAAGTCCGTGAGTAGAGCATCCCAATCTACTGGCCCGGGAACCTCTGGATGTGGTATACGTAACTTTTCTGAATGGAGAGCTTGTTCCACTGCAAACAACTGCAATAAATGTGATGGTCTGGGAATGAATATCTCTGAATGATATTCCCAGAATCCCGTGACAAACATTTCTTCAAACGTCTGTTTGAAGCAGGCTGGTAGATACTTTATACGCGCATGCCATGCATATACAACATTAATAGATGGTGTGGCGCTCATGTCGTAGACAAGGTCCTGATTACCTTCATTAAATCCAAGAGCTGACAGATGAGGTTCCTTGACATTCTTGAAGGTCTTGAAGGTGACCAACATGAGTTCAAAAATTTTAAGGCACATTTGGGCCATGACATCTGGTACATTTTTGAACCGGACCCCCCAATGGCGAATCGTCGAAATCATATATCCTATGGTAGGTTGGCCTTTAGGTGGTGCTAAGTAGACATAATTGAGCCATTTCTCACATCCTTTGGTTGTCAGCACAGCTTTTGTGTATTCCGGCCATGACCTTCTTCGAAATACAGGGCAGTAGCATGGGTTGTATTTGATATACAACGGCATGTTATTCCATGTCCTTACCATCTCAGGGTAGGTTTCCAACAGACGAATCCTCCACGTAGGTTGGTGTATATTTCCCTGCTTGGCACTTGCTGGGATGTCGTCCGGTGCAAACTGTGTAGCTGAGGTTGGTTCTTTTGAGGTGTGGTGCTTGATTTCAACATTGCAATCCGCCATTAAGACACTGAAAGGAACATACAAATCGTCGGATGTGCCGATCCACCTATGATGGGAGAGGTTTCTAAAGTAATCCGATTTTATGACTACCTCTTCCAAACGTGACATGGAAGCTATCTGAACTGCCACTCTGTCATCATGGGTTGTGGCCACTTTCTCTAGCCTCTGCATCCATTCAGGAGCCTCGATCTCGATGGTGTCCATGCCCTCGTCTGTTTGCTTGCCCCCTGGTGCAGGCATGGGAACGTATGGGTCTTCGAAGGTTTCCTCTACTTCAATTGGCACTAAGTCTTCAGGTTCGGGTTCTACAAGGGGAGAGGGTTGACGTTCGTATTGCATGACTTTACTTCGTAATTCTTCTAGTTCTGCTCTGAGTTTTTCGACTTCTTCAAACGTGTCAACTGTGGTTGTGACTTTGCTTGGTGACTCCTGCTGGGTTGCCAGCTGCTTCAATAGGTCATCTCTTTCTCTTTCTAATGCTGCATGGGCTTCTGGGAGGTCGGCATGGGTTTCCAACACAATTTGCATACTCGTTGAGGGTATGGCCTGGAATTTATCTGGGTCGATTTCCTGTGGGGAACCCTCCATGGCTGCTTCCAAGTTTTCTTCGTTTTGTTTCTGTAGTCGTTTATTCTCCTCGAGTGCAGTAGACATGTGTTTGCGTAAGAGGGCCAGGTTGCGTCGAAGCTTGAGATTCTCTGTTATCTGGGAGTGTAGCAGATCATCCATTTGTTGTTTTTCTTCTGCATCTGATTGGGGTGGATTGGCTACTAACTGCTCATGTTGTTCCTGTAAAGTGACATACTGTTGTTGTAGTAGCCGCTTTTCCCTTTCTAGATCAATGAATCATACTTGAAGTTCTTCATGGCTTCGGAAGAGTCTCGTATGTTGGTTATCCAGATGCTGGTAGTGCTGTTGTAGTTGCGACATACACTAATACATATTATTAAATACATTATTAATAGGGGTGGATGCGGGAAGGGTGTTGAATGCAGAAGGGAAGGGGAAGGGGAAGGGGAATGTGGATGCGGTGCTGGAAAATGGTGAAGTGGGTGATGGGGGAATGGGAGATGGTGGGTGTATGGGGGGAGGGAGAGGTGCGGAGGTGGGTGATATGTCCATAAAATCAAAAGTGGATGCAGTAGTGGGAGTGATTGTGAACATTGGAATTGTGGGTGCGGTGATAGTGGTGAAAGTGTACAGTGGTGTGTGCAATTGTGAATACGAACTACCAGGAAGTGTGATCAGGGGAACGGGGTTTTCTGTGGCTGTGGTTAGAATTACTGTGTCTGTGGCCGTATAGACAAGAGAGGTGGAGATAGGGTGTGTGGGTTGTGTGGGTTGACTGACGGTCTGTGCTTCGGTATGGGTAGTGGACTCGGAGGCGGTGACAGTAGTGGTTACACTGGTAGTGGGAGGTGAATGTGGTGGAGTTGGAGGCAGGGGTGGAAAAGGGGGTGACGGGGGTGCACTTGATGTATCGGTTTCCTCAGTATCATGAACGGTGTGTTCAGTGCCCGTGGTTGTGGATGTTCCTTGTGGTTCTAATACTAATACATTCATCTGTTTTCCTGATCGTGGGGGGCGCCTGCCATATCTTCGCTCCGTTCTGCGTGATTGTGCAAGGGCGGTATGCACCGTCTCAGGTACTCCTAAAGCATCAGATATCATATCAAGTGTGGCGCGGTATTGCTCGTCTACTCCTTCCTCCTCAAGGATTTGGTTCACGAGAGCTTTTCCTGCTGCGAGGGACAGTCTATGTTGCTCTTGAACCCTGTTGATGGTATCATAGAGCTTTTTCAATTCCTTCGTATAAGCCGGGGCACCCTCAAGTACTTGTAGAGCTTCCTGATCATATTCCTGCTCTTCTTCCTCGGATTGTCCACCATGTTCCTCCTCTTGTTCTTCTTCTTCTTCACCCTCCACATTGACGACATCTGGTTGTCTGGGATGGGGTTGGTATGTAGCAGTTTGTTGTCCACTAGCTTGCTCTACCTCGTCTTCTGCGTTAACAGCTTCGATTATTCTGGCTACCTCCTCATCAGTTAGGTCTTCTAATGTGAATCCGTGAGGAAACTCTAGGTCGGTTGGTACAAGTGGGAACACCAGATTCGGTCCATCAGTGATGTGTCTTGGTAATCTGATAGTGAAGGGTTGTACCCGCCTAGGAAGTCGTGGAGTTGTCTCAGGTGTCAGCGTTGCACCGTGGGCTTGTGCACAGGGCATCTGAACGGCGCCTCTCATTTTCTTGGAGGGTGGCCCTACGGTTGATAATCTGCATTGAAACTCCTGTACCCTGGTCCAAATGAGTGCCCTTTGCACAGGCACATCATACGCCAAACATCTATACACAATCCTGGTGAGAGCACAGCATCCATACAGTACAGACTTTTGTTTTTTATACCACCTTTGATGAGCCAAGTGGATTTGGTCGATAATCCAGTGGGGCATATTGATTGTCAAATCAAAGGCGTCAGCCAAGTATAGACTAAACCATATCTTCTTAGGTGGCATTGTGAACCTCTCTTGAGCGGGAAATGCAAAATGTTGCATGACCATTCGCAAGTGAATGGCAATTGTAGGTGTCATTGCCACCATGTCCTTTAATTTTGTCAGATTCCTGTTCTTCATATTGTCGGGGACCATAGTCTCTTTCTCTGTAGGAATGTGCATACCTTTCATGTCTAGAGCTTCCCTTACCAAATTGATAGTCAACCTAAAGCGCTTCAGCTCATTGCCCCTTGTGAGAGATGGGAGGACAAAGGTACTATATCCCTTTTTGTCTTTGCTCGGAGTGAGGGTGCTAATCAAATATGAGCATCTTAGAAAGTCGGGCTTTGGCAATTGGAATTTGAAGTAATCGTAGAGTCCTGCCTTCTTCCATATAGGTTTCAGTCCTTCATTATTTTGCAGTTTCTCAAATTCCCTGGTGAAGAAGTGATATCTACCCCAGCGCCCATTGAATTCTATCTCGGCCTCCCACATGTAAGTGCCTTCACCCAGAGATCCTGCCACATCACTGAACCAATGTGAGTTTTTGCTGACCGGCATTGTGTGCCCCTGTGGAGGATTTTGAATCGGGATGGCGTGTAATGCCCTCAATGCCACTGGGCGTTCCTTCAATTCCTCCTCAATGGGAAGACTTTCAATGTCCACGACTTGGGGGCTGGTGCCAGCCTGGGAGCTAGTTCCTGCCGTATCTGCCATGTTACTTCTTGCCTCTTGACTCTGTGAGAATATAGAAACATGTGTTAACATTGTAAAGGACAAGATAGAACCGTTTTTGTCCCCATTACAACATTAACATGAGGTTCGAGAGAGATTAGTAGGTTATTAAGTGCTCGGTGCTTGTGCGTGTAGTTAGGAATTGGGTAGACCTAGGAGCTAAGTGGAATGATGTAGTGTGAGAGTGATGTAGTTAGTAGTTGGGCCTGGATTTACAACTGGGGTCCGGGGGTTTATTACAAGTTCTGGGTTGCCAAATGCAGTGGATGGGTTTTGATCTTGATTTTGTGGAGACTCTGGAGAGTTTGATAGGAGTATTTACTTGAAAATGGGGCTTTTTAGGGACCCATTTACAAGTGATTCTACTTGTGCTCATGGAAGAGTATGTGTCCGTGCGTGATGTATAAGAATGGGCATCGGATGTTCGAGTGAATGTTGTACCGGGTGTGGCCTCGGTGTAGCTATTTGAGCCCGTAAGCAAGCCTTAGGCACCCAGATTTGTCGTGATTGTGGGCTGGCCTTCATCGACTTCTTGGGTACCCAAATAGACTTCACTTTCGCAGAAGAATTTATGAAAGACTTCTTATTAGTGTCGTGTTGTTGATTTAATAAGAGGTTTTGGCCGTGGGGTTGACATGGTCGCAACAGGGTGTTCGCCTTTCCGCACCCACACTTGTTTCAACGGCTGAGACATTCTGCTTCGCACGTTTTTTTGGCCTCCAGTATAGGTAGTACTCTGCTCGTCCTGTATTTGATCTGCCTTTGGTTGCTGCATCCCTCTGGCCTTTGGAAAAGAAGGGAGTGCCGTCTTATCCTTGACTCCGTTGTTGAGACAATCCTCTTTCTGCATCATACAGTTTTGGACAAGAATAGCATTATCAACTTCATGTGCGCCCCTGGAAGGACCAGGAGTTTGTGCCTTACCTAATTCCTTGAGTGCCTCATTTTCCAATTCAACTGTAATTCGACTATGATTTACCCATACCTGAAGAAGTCCACTCCTTAGGTTTAGGTTGACTGCATGATCATAGATCCAGTCCTGACCCAAGACAAGAGGCTCAGTGAGGTCCTCATCTTGACACACTAATACTTTGACTGTCATTACTTCGTCTTGAACGTAGAGGGGAAGTTCCACCTCGCCCATGCAAGGGGTTTCCACGCCTCCCAATCCTATAAGATATGCTTCTATAGGATTGACAGTTAATTTCAACTTTTGACAGTATGAAACTTTAACAGCACTAGTGGCTGCCCCTGAGTCAATCAAGGCTCTTATAGTCCTTGCACCCTTTCCTTGTCCTATCTCTAAGGTAATAAAAGGACGTCGGTCAATTATCCTATGAGAGCTGATACCTGAAACTTCACACATAGCCACATGATATCCTTGATCTGCATATGCATGTGTCCTAGGTTACTCTCTACCCTGTCTTCTCAACTTCATTCTCCGGATACGTTCCAATGCTTCTGCTTGAGCTTCTTCTCGAATTCGTCTTTCTTCTTCTTTGCGTTTCTTAGCAGTGTTGAGTCGACTTAGCATCTCTTCCGTCAGAGGTTCCTGATATAACTTGACTCTGCATCCGCTTATGTAGCTTGGGAGAATATCCCCTTCTAATGTGGCTAGTTGCATTGCTCCACTTGTTGAGATTCTATTAATGATCATGGGTCCGTAGCCTCTTTTCTCTAGTTTTCTCGCATGTTGTTTCAAAGTGTAGACTAGTACTAGGTTGTCTGCCTTCAAACCTTTATCCTTAACGTGGGCATCAAAGTATGCCTTCTGTCGTTTCTTAGCTGCATATATCCCTGCAGCTGCCCTCAGTCTTGTTTCTCCTAGTCGTTCAAGGTCAAAAAGTCTAGAGGAGAGTTCATGACCTATCCATTCATGCTCTTGTGCTACTTTCAATGTAGGTATCAAGAAGTCCAACGGTAGCACTGCATTTTGGCCAAATACCATCTAAAAGGGGGTGGCTTGGAGTATCGTTTTGTAGGCGACTCGGTATGCCCAAACAGCATGGTGTAGCTGTTTGTCCCAATCAGAGCGTTTATTGTTCACTAATTTCGTCAGTACATTGCATAAGATCTTATTTGTGCTCTCAGCCTGGCCATTAGCTTGGGGGTGATAGGGGGCAGACTTCTTATGTACTACCAAGAATTCTTGGAGCCGATTTTCAATAACTTCATTCAAGAAGTGAGTGCCTCTGTCACTGACTAGCTCTATAGGTAACCCGTATCTGGTGAACACATTCTCAAATAAGAACTTAGCTGTTGTTTGAGCATCGTTCTTCGTTGTGGCTTTCACCTCTACCCACTTGGTTAGATAGTCCGTGGCAACAATGATATACTCTGCATGGGAACCCTTAGCTGGGGGATTAATAGGACCTACAAAGTCTATTCCCCACTTAGAGAATGCACGTCCACCTATCATAGGTTTCAGTGGCATCTCATCTTTGTGTATAGGACACTGAGTTCTCTGGCAAACATCACACCGTTTCACATAGGTATGTGCATCCATGTGAAGGGTAGGCCACCACAAGCCTGCAAATAGGATCGCTTTAATCACTCGGTCTAGTCCAAAATGTCCTCCTGCTACACCTTGATGAGCAGTTTCCAAGATCTTGAGATATTCACTCTCATGGGCGCATAGTCTGAGGTAACCATATTTACCACGTTTGTATAGATTATCACCAATGAGTGAGTAATCTAGGGCTTCTTGTTCTAAACTCCTTTTCCTAGCCAGAGTCATGTCTAGAGGGAATGTTTTCGTCCTCATGAAGGATACTAATGGTTCACTCCAATCTGGCACTATGGACACTTGATAAAGAGTGGCATGTTCCACAGGTGGTTTAGTGCAGCAGATTGGGCATTCCTTGCACAACTTTTGGACATCAGCTTCCATAGTCGGCCAATGCACTCCGAGTCTCCTTAGTGTCTATAGGGTTCATGGCCTTGAGTAGTGTTGCTCTAATGCACCTACATGTGCTAATTGCAACCATTTAGCGTACTCATCCTCTTCCACACAACAAGCCAAGATCCCTTGATCTGTGTGCTTGTACATACTACCTGCCATGATGTGATACTTTTGGGCTTTTACTACCTCTCTATCCTATGTATTTATTACTGGGTGGTTAGGCCCGTATGTCAATACTGGCACTAATGGCTTAGCCCACTGCGGCACCACTTCCAAATTAAACAAGTAAGCATCAGGAAGGTCATCTGACACTCCTTGTGGGTCTTCTCCAGATGTGAGCCTAGAGAGATGGTCTGCTCTCAAGTGAGTCTTCCCTTTCCTTACCACAACCTCGAAATCATATTCCATTAGCAAGAGAAACCATCTTACTAATCTTCCTGTATTGCATGGCTTGTTCACGAGATATAGCAGTGCCTGATGGTCAGTAAAAAATTTAAACTTATTTGCAAGCAAGTAATGTCTAAACTTTTTAATTGCATATACCATGCCTAGTCCTTCTCTCTCCATAGTGGTATAATTTCGTTCAGCTGCATTCAATTGTCTACTAGCATAGGCAATTGGAAGATCCATATTACCTTCACCGGTAGGCTGCGCGAGTACACACCCAATTGCATAATTAGATGCATCAACATGAACATGGAAAGGCTTAATCCAATCTGGTGTGGTCAAGATTGGTGCTGAACATAATCGCCGTTTAAGCTCATTGAAGGAATGCTCACATTCATCAGTCCACTCAAAGTTAGTCAAAAGTCCATACAGAGGCTTTGCTATGATGGCATACATGTGTATAAACCGTCGGTAATAACCACAATGCCCCATGAAAGCTTGTACTTCCTTGACATTCTTTGGCCTAGGTAACTCGGCTATGGCTCTCACTTTCTCTTCATCAGTGGATATGCCATTCTTTGACACTGTGTCCAAGAATCTTGCCTTGCCTGACCATAAAAACGCACTTTTCTGGGTTCAGGCAGACTTGATATTCTCTACATTTGTCAAAGATTTGTCTGAGTTCAGGAATATGGGTTTGTCTAATGTTGGAATGAGCACAAAGATCATCAACATAGACTTCTAAGTTCTTCCTCAGGAACTCTTTAAATACATGGCACATCAGCCTCTGGAAGGTAGCGGGTGCATTGGTAAGCCCAAATGGCATTACTCTAAAGGCAAATATGCCCCATTCAGTGGCAAAAGCCGTCTTATGCTGATCTTCTGGAGCTATGGCTACTTGATTGTAGCCTGAAAATCCATCAAGGAAGCTGTACACTTCCTTGCCTGCTACTCTTTCTAAGAGGTGCTCTGTGATAGGAAGCAAATAGTTATCTCGAATTGTGGCTGCATTGACCTTCTTTAAGTTAATGCATACATGCAGCTTTCCATTTTTCTTGGGCACCACTACAATGGGGGATACCCACTCAGTGTGTTCAATTTCATAGATGAATCAAGCTTCAACCAGTCTATCTATCTCCTCTTTGATCTTAGCAGCATAATTATCATTATATGTGTATGGCTTTTGCTTAGAAGGTTTGGCATCTGAGGTCATGGGGATAGTGTGAGAGCATATGTCAGGGTCCACGACTTTCAAATCCTTGTAACTCCAAGCGAATACATCTCTGTATTCTCTTAGCAAGGCTATCAATTCGTGCTCTTCGTCTTCCGTTAGGTCATGGCCTATGTACGTGCATCTCTCTTCTCCTTCTTCCACAGCTACCACTATTTTCTTGGTGGTTTCTTTGTTATCATAGGCCTCCCCTGATTGTGCCTCTCGTTTAGGCATTCTGATCATGACTCTCCTGTCATCTATCTCATACTTCTTAAAATTTTCCAGGACCTCAAACAAAGATTCTTCCTCTTCTGGTGTGACTTGTCTCTTCTTTCTTTTCTTTACTTCTTCCTTCGGGGTCACATGTGTGGCTAGCCTTACATCATTTGTAAGCTCTCCATGCCTCTGGGGTTGAAATTCTACTTCATAGAAGTATTCTTCATCTGATGCAAAAGGTGGATCCATAATGATTGACTCTAGATCGGAGTCACTTGCATCCTCAAATGCATCAGGGCTAGGTTCACACTCTTCTAACACTGCCTCTCCCATGATTGGCTCTATGGAGAAGACTGAAATGTCATAGCGATCTTCATCACAGTGAGGTGTCCATTGTTCTTCATTGATGGCTACATCCACTGTTGCTAGGATTTCTGCCCAGCCGTGGGGTTCAAATTCTTCGTCAGGAAAGACTACAGGTGCATAGGCTGGGTCTTGAATTGATCTATGTGTTTCTTTTGCACCTATCTATCTGGTTTCTTCTCTCTTCTCTTCTTCTACTGCTACTTTGCACATCCATAAGTGGGTGTCTTCATGCATCCATGAGGATCCTGATCCTATGGAATGCACCGATTCCGTATCATCTTTGGCTCTATGGAGGGGATTCCATTGGATAGGAGGGACATCTCTATGAGAGTAATCTTTGAGATTCACTTTGGTTGTAACACCTAAGTGTTGCAGGTACAAGGAATTGGTTCCCTAGTCCTGTACCACTTGCAACTGTCGCATAAAGGGTCGTCCCAAGATCATTTCATAGGCATGATTTTTGCTAAAATCACATATAGCAAATGTATGCTCGAACTCAACACCACATGTGGTGAGAGTTATTCCTTCTAACAGCCCTAAGGGTCTCTCTATGTGACCATCGGCCATTTGCAATTTCATCCTCGTGGGCCTGAGTGCTGGCTTGCCCCAACGCTTCCATAGGGAAGTGGTAGCAATTGCAACTCCTGCGCCTGAGTCTAGAATGGCCTTGGTGGTGTATCCTTGATGGGTGATAGGAAGATATGTGTTTCCCTCTTCGCCCTCACTCATGTCTCCTATCTTGTCCAAGGGTATTTCTGGCATTGTTCTCTGGGACCCTACCTGGGAACGAGGTTTTGCTATCTCTGGTACTTTTTTGGCTACATGTTTCCATAGCTCTGGCCTTACTTTGAGTAGCTCTTCTAACGTGAGGTTGCATTGTATTTTAGTGTTTTTCACTACCTCTGTGTTCCTAGGTATGACTGAGTCCTCATTTCGTACCATGACCGTGGGTGCTCTCATACAAGTAGACTTAGCTTCCCATGTGCCTGTGAAGTGGGGTAATTCTTGTAGAGAGTTAGACTCAAAGTCTAAGCTTTCCTGAGATTGGGTTCTCTCCTGCTCCTCATAAATGGATGGGATGTCTTGTGGGAATTGTTCGTGTGCATCATCCACAAGTTCAATGGGAGGAGGGACTTCACTCTCTTTAGCCCATTTGTCTTCTTGAATCTCTCGTAGGAATTCTGGTGTGAACCGATTCATAGAAGATGATGTGTCTGGCTCCGTAGAGTTAGGCACATAGGCTCCCTGGGCAAGAAGACTTACTCTTTCACTTGCCTTGTCCTTGTGTTGAGAGGCGGGTTCCTTTTCTGATTGTGCAATTAGCCTCTCTATTCTTTCTAACAGTCCTTCAAAGTGCAGCTGCGTCTTGGCTGAGCTAGATATGTTAAAAAGGCGGCTGGCTTCAAACATGGTTTGAGCCAACTCCACCATCTTAGCACAAATTTTAGTTCGTTCAAGCTCTAATTCTGCTCTAGGGTAGCACTTTCCATGATCAGTTACGTTTGGCCCATCTTGGATTCTGGACTGATATGCTTTAAGCATCATGTTTAGGTCCTCGGGAGTGGGATCTGCTAGGACTGATCCTACTCTAGGGGGTGGTGGAATTAGGTGAGGCGGGTTGGAAGGTGGCGGTTCGGATGGAGTTGGGAATGATGGAGGAGGGGTAGTGTGAGAGGGAGTTGGAGATGTGAGTTCGGTTATCCTGGCTCTCGTTTCTCTTAGGCTTTCCTCAAGTTCACTCATTTTCTTTGCCCATTGTCTTTTCATTCTTTCACGACTATCTCTCCAAGCTCTAGTCCTCTTCTTTGTCATGCTCTCTGTTTCACTAACATCTGGGCTCTTTTCCTGGCCTACGCTTTGGTTATGTTGCAAGACTTGGGCTCTAGTGATCACTTGCACTGGAGTAGTGGACGTTACACTTCCTGTGGAGTCTACAACTAACCCTATGACATTGATAGGAGTGATTTTCGGCATATTATTAGGATTCTTTGGGCAGTCTCGTAAAAGATGCTCCTTTCCACACTCCTGGCAATAGCCCTGGATCGTCACTGACTGGGGTTGTGTAGGTGGAGGTAAGGGACAATCACGAATGAGATGATCTCCCTGACATCTATAGCATGGTCCTCTAGGGAATGGGGGTCTCACTTGCCTAGGTTGAGGTCTAGAGTTGGGGTTTGCGTACATGACATTAGCATACTCTGGCTCCCAATTAGGTTCACTCGGTTCCTCACTGTAATAGGACTCACCATGTTCAGGAGACTGCATGTAGTAAGCCTAGGGACTATCAACATGTGTAGAATCAAAGCTATGGTCACTGGGATCACTTTTTGAAATTAATGGTGTTACTGGGACTATAGCTCTATTCAGGTTTTCTTCTGTAGCAGCATACTTTACCGGAATCACATTAGTAGGAGCAGGTGGGTGTTGCGCTAGCACTGGCTAGGGTCTCAAATGGGCCTGATATTACGGTTGGTAATTTTGTTGGGGCCTAGTATACTGTTGTGGTGGGTATTGACTCTGGTATCTGCCTTGTTGAGGGTATGGCTGAGGGTAGGTTTGCCTAACAGCTTGCTTATTGTATGGGCAGTCTTGTGCTGTGTGATTGGTGTATCTTCGTTCTATGGTGCAGTACTAGCTACTAGGATTTACTTGGGGTTGAGCCATAATGGGACATACATTCGCCATATGGTCACCTCCACAAGTATAGCATCTTTTCACAGGGGCAAATCTTGGGAGTTGTTTGCTAGTGACACCTAATTTTTGAGCTACTTTTTCTGCTAATTCCTCAATAGATGTGGATTGCGTGGAAGAGATACTAGAAGAACTATCAGTATCTTTGTAGATTTTTGAAAGCTCTAATTCCTCCCCTAGGTTATCCTCGATGTCAATGCACATGCGTACACACTCTTCTATGGTCCTAGGGTCCTTCAAGTACACATATGATCTCAATTTGGTGCTTAGCAATCCATCCAAGAACAAAGCCACTTGCTTAGCTGGTGTGGGTAACTCAGAGACAGGGAATCTCTCTAGGTATTGCCTAAATCTTCTTCCAGCAAGTTTCACGGTTTCTTGAGGGGTTTGCTTGAAGATGTGAATCAGCGAGGACGTGTTATGTCTTATGCCACTTTTAGAGAATTTGATAATGAATGCCTCTAGAAGTTGATCTATGCTCCTGAACTACCTCTCGTTTAGTGGCTGAAACCATGTCAGGGTAGTGTTCCTAAGGGTTAGACCAAAGGCATTGTACTGCATAAACAGATCTTCAACTTGTTCAGCTCTCAAGACTTGCCTAAACTCTGCCACATGATCGTATGGATCTCCAGTGCCATCGAAGTAGTTCTTCATGGACTTAACTAGCTGAGTCGGTCTCAAAGTCCTTGCGTGCTCTCTAGGTCTTGGTAGAGGGAACTCATCCGTATTTCTTTGATTCCTTGGAGCTCTAAGTACCTCAGGTTCCACTCTATTTGTTTCCATTCTCGTTCTTTCTCTGCCCATAGGGTTGGCAAAGCTTACTTCTGGCCTATCTCTACTTCTATCTCTTTGAGCTCCATGAGCCTGGGATGCTCCCGCTGCCGGGTGACCATAGGACACGTTTGATCTTGGTTGGGGAAAAACGAATTCACCCTTCCAAGTATAAGCATGCCTGTCATGTTCTGTAACCACAAAGATCCTCTCTGAAGCGTGATCTAAGTAAGTCACTCTACCTGGGCTATCAGGATCTTTGAACTCATAGATCAGGATTGACCCTACATCATTTGGCCTATTTGATTTATACCTCCAAAAGGCTTCATCGGTCTCTTGGTTTAGGAGCAGATCTATACTCTTATTGTCCTGGGGAACCCACTCCGGATTGAGGATTCGAGTAAGAACAGATTTCCCTCGAGGGGTCCTAGGCTCTCCTCCTACGTTCCCTTGTTCTAGGTCATCTATGTCCGTCTCAGGGATCACATTCCCAAATTCATATGTCCTATCTGGGTGACTGGTGACTACATATATGGTTCCTTCTTTATCCAGGTATGCTCCATTGTCAAACTTTACAGCTGGGTGTTCTAGTCCAGTGGATTGGTCAGGATTTTTAATCTGGACCACGGATCTTCCTAGGCCGTCCTCATAGATGCTAACACCTAATCGGTTGGTCCTAAGGTATTCCAGCTGCGTCTAGTCTCAGAGCTAGGGTAATGCGAGTGGTGACTCAACTGCTGGGCCCAAGACCTAGCAGTATGATTAACGCTAGCCTCTGAAGACCTAAGACTTTGTCTATCTCTTACTAGATGTCGTCCTGATCTAAGGTTCATATGCCTATTTAAGTAGCCCAATTTTTGCCCAAAGTACAACCTCGTTGCCGATCAATTGGTGTCAGTCACTTGATTCTTTTTTAGTGTGTTATCGTGTTTATGATCTTGTCTGATATCGCGTCGTCAGGAATTTTTGAGTTAATTTTCCGCACTTAAGTTGATCGTCCCACGTTAAGTTCTTTTCCTTTAAAGTTCTCGGTCACACACAGGTTATCTCTTGAACTTGATTTCTTAGATAGTCTTTGACTTGACTTGTCACGTGCCTATCGTTGTCCTAACTTACTCCTAACACTACTCGAACTTAGCCTAAGCTAAGAATTGACAAAGGGAGTTGAGAATATTCCGACCTTACTTGTTGATCCCTTGCTTTATGACGCCCAAGAACCCGATTCTCAAGCTTGCAAAGAAACCCTTGCTTTGGATGCTCTCAATTGCTCTCAATGGACCTGTGAATGTCCCAAAATTAGCTCAAGACTTAAACTCAAATGACAGACAGATCACATCCGTGCATGTAATTTGGATATCAATTATGTCCCCTGTCTTTATTGCAAACAATTCTAGAGATCCCTTGGTTTTGTTCCCCCTAGGTATGGTATTTGATACACAGGATTTTTCTCAAGACACACTTGTAAGTACCTCACAAACCACTAATTATTTGCTAGGTATGCCAAAAATTACCCCAAGAACTTGGTATTAAAAACCCTAGAAAATTGGCCGAAAAAGCCTATCAATCGCGATCGACAGGTCTGTCAATCGCGATTGACAGAGGTGTCCGTCGGGGCCTCTCGATTGCGATCGACACGTCAATCGCGATCGATAGTGTCAATCGCGATCGACAGAGTCGATCGTGGGTCCTGTCAATCGTGATCGATGGTGTCAATCGTGATCGACACGTGTTCCGGGATTTCCACCGTAAATTCAGTCGATCGGGGCTGTGTCCGTCGCGATGGACACATGGCAACGCATAAAATTCAGTCAATTGCCAAAATTCAGTCGGTCGCGATCGACGGTGTCAATCACGACTGACAAAGGTATCGGTCGTGGCTGTCGATCGCGATTGATGGTGTCAATCGCGATTGACAGGGTCAGTCGGTCGTCTCTGTCGGTCGCGATCGACAGGTCTGTCGGTCGCGATTGACAGATGTTGTCGATCGTGGCTGTCAGTCGCGAGCGACTGTATCAATCGCAATTGACAAAGGAACTCAGAATTTTTTAACTATTTTTAATGATTTAGCATGTGCTCATCATGTAGATTATGGTGGTGCACTTTGTTTTACCAAATGGGCGTTTTTGCGATCGACAGACTTCGGCGACACAGAGACAGTTCCGTTATGTTTCGTACCTGCGCGGAGTGCTGGAGATGATGATGCAGCAAGTACTTGCAAGAAAGCTCAAGAAACACACAAAATCAATGCACACAATATCGCTCTCTCGCTCTCTCTCACAAGTGGAATGAGAGAAATGAGGTGGAGAAGGTGATATGATCAAAAACTGAAAATTTCCGCGATGATGGAGATGGCAATCGGATATGGTGAGGATGATGATGGTGATGATGGTGGTGAGGTAAGAAAAAGAAAAATAAGAAGAGTAGAGAAATTACCTCCAACGCCAACGTCTCGAATCTACGTCTTACCATCACACGCTCGTCCTCAAAGCTCGTTCCCCGGCAACGGCACCAAAATTTGGATGTGGCTCAGTGATGAGTAGGACCTCCTTTAATGTCAATCCGGGAAGACGTGAGGATGGTATGATGACCTCGAGCAAGTGAAGGCACAAGTGCGTGAGTGAGAAGCACACTAACATGCACACACATACACACACACGCGCACTCAAGGTAAGACAAAGAGAGAGACAATGGAGTTCTTTTAGATTACTTCAAAAGTTCCCATACCAGTTTTGATCAATTACAAGCTAACCTCAAAAATGAGCTCTCTAGCTCTATTTATAGTTTTTGACTAGGTTTTGGCCGTGTCCAGACCTAGCGTCCGGCTTAGTTAAAAATTAGGTTCTAGGGCCTATTTGAAGACTCAAACGAAGTCTAAAAATTATGAAAATTGGTAGGTAGCTACTTCGAATGCTCCTCAAGCTCAAGGACTCCTTGGCTTGCACAAAATGGAGCTACAAAAATATGAAATGGTATCTACAATGGCTTTTAGTGATGAAAATCACTATTGTTGTAGGGATTTCTTCTAACTATTTGACATACATATCTTCGAGCTCCCTACTTGCTCCTTCTCCTTGTGTGTCCACCTCTTTGATATGCTTTAGTGTCCTAAAAAAATATTGGCCTACTTGCCAGATCGTCGTTGACTACTCTGTCTGCTTGTGCTTTCTCTTCTCTCTGACTCCCTTCGTAAGCTTCCTTGCCTTGTGAGTCCTTCAATTCCAACAATGACCTTGTGATTACAGGAAATGATGATGCTCTTCTTCAACAAACAAAAGATGCCCTGAGTTCAGAATTTGAAATGACAGACTTGGGCTTAATGCATTATTGCTTAGGTCTTGAAGTTTGGCAGGAACTAGGGAAGATTTTCATCTCTCAACAAAAGTATGCAAGGCAAATATTGAAGGCATTCGACATGGAAGATTGCAAGGAAATTTCTACACCTATGGAGGTCAACACAAAATTATCTATTGAAGATACTTCATCTCCAGTGGATATTAATGGAAGATACAGGAAATTAGTTGGAAGTCTTATCTACTTGTGCAATAGCAGACCAGACATCTCTTATGGTGTTGGAGTAGTAAGCAGGTTCTCTTATAAGCCTTGCCAAACTCATTGGAAGGCAAGCATGCAGATATTCAGGTATGTGAAAGGAACTACTGATTATGGTATTCTTTATGAAGAAGGATCATCTCTGGTCGGATACTGTGACTCACATTGGGCAAGAGATATTGATACCAGAAAATCAGTTTTTGGATATTGCTTTTCTTTAGGATCAGGGATTTTCTCTTGGATCAGTAAGAAGAAACCGACTGTAGCATTATCTTCTACTGAAGCTGAGTACAAAGCTGCATGTGAAGCAGTATGGTTGAGGAGGATCCTATGGCACATAGGAATATAAGGACATGAGGCTATAGAGTTGAAGTGTGACAACCAAAGTTGCATGGCCATCACCAAAAATCATGTTTTCCATGCACATACCAAGCACATAGAAATTCAGTATCACTATGTGCATGAGTTGATTGAGGACGGGGTCGTGGAGATAAGCTATTGTCCTATTGAAGAAAATAGAGCACACATCTTCACCAAGGCTCTTGGGAGAGAGCAACTTCTTCGACACTTTCCAAAGCTTGGGATTGGACCAAGGAGGTAGTTCACTGTAGGGTGGGCATTGAGGAGGGGTGTTAGATATGCTCAATACTCCACCCTCATGTGACACAAATGATCCATGGTGCTCTAAGTTGTAAGGCCCCCATTATGAGGAGAAGCCATTATGAGAGCCTGGACATTTGTGGAACGCTAACTTCCAAGTTAGATGAGGTCTATGTGTGACCATTGATGGTTGTAGATGATCGTTGTGAGCCTAGCCATTAGGTTAGGTAGGGAAAAAACTTCTAGGCCATTGGGTTGCCATTTAAGGTGAAAATAAAGGCCCTGTGGCATCGCGCGATTTCCCCATAGAACCTTAATGGGGGGAGTGCAGAGGGGGGCTTGCCCCCTTCTGTGAGGTCCGGGGGGCCTATCCCCCCGGCCCGTAGGGCCGAGACGATAGGACTTCTGGTCGTGGAGATATTGTCGGATCGTATATTTTACCGACTATTTTGTATCTCCCGACTACATTTATCTATACCAAACCGCCTTGTAAAAGCTTTATAAGCACGGCCCAGGTTGAGCTTTACATAGCATTGCGCACTAGTAAGCCCTTCATCTAGAGTCTGTCTAGATCACCATCTAAGCTCCACAGTGGAAGTGCACGGGTGGACAACACCATCATTGTAACTGCATTACGCTCGGCAATTTGATAATTTGAGTTCTCTATCTCTCAGTCTCCGTCTATCTTTGTTTGCGTTTTTCTCTCAACTCTGTCTACAAGTCTATTCCGCTGTGTTGTTATTTTCTTACAGAGACTACTAAAGCAGTAGCTACTCAACCTGTTATACTCTAAGCAAAATGGACCAATGGGACATTGAAACATTGTTTTCCAACAACATATATCAACATTTATTGGGTAAATCTTTCACTTTCCATGTGGACCATAGTGCACTCCTTTACTTAGTAAAGCAACAGAATCTAGTGGGCAGACTGGCGAGATGGGTACTATTACTCGAAGAGTTGGAATATGATATTGTGCATCGACAAGGAGCAAGCCATGCAATTGCTGACTTTTATTGCGCATTGATCATGGGGAAACATCAACAAGAGTGGACAACATACTTCCCGACATGGAGGTTTTCGCAGTTGTAGAAATTGAAGACACTTCGTAGACCTTTTCGATGTGTTATGAAGAAACGCTTAGCTTCTTGGAAAATGGAGTACCACCTTCACACTTGCAGCCAGTAGCACGGAAAAAGCTTGGACTTAGGAGCTTCCAATTCACCATCATCATGGGGAAACTTAATCACAAGGACACAACGGGTATATGGTTGTGGTGTGTGCCTTCACATGAAGCGGAAATGGTCATTCAAGAAGCCGATGTAGGTGAAGTAAGTGGCCATTTTAACCATCTGATCATAGTGCAAAAAATCCAACAGGTAGGACTTTGGTGGCCAATTATCTATGTGGATGTACAAAATGCAGTACGAAATTGTGAAAATCATCAGTGCACAAGTGAACCATGGGACAATCACCACTTTTTGTTGCAGTCAATCCTCCCACTAGAACCATTTCAGAAGTGGGTCCTAGACTTTATTAGCCCTATAAAACAACTTGTAGCTAGAATCCCTGCCCTCTATATTCTGACATGTATAGACTACTACAGCAGATGGGTTGAGGCCTAGGCAACCAATAATGCTATGGTGCGGATAGTAGCCAAAAAACTTCAAAATGAAATTTTTCCATGTTTCAGTTTACCTCTCGAATTAGTGTCTAGTCTAGGCGTGCATTTTTTGAATCAGCTGATTACAGAGACTACTACAATGTACCAAATCAAGCATAAATTTAGCTCACCTTACTATCCACATGCCAATGGACTAGTAGAGAGTACCAACAAAGTTCTTCTCCACATGTTGCAAAAAATGTTGCTTGATTCCACGGACCAATGGGAGATAATACTTCCTATGGTACTTTGGTCGTACTGCACTTTGTATAAAGTTTTAGTGGGAAGTACTATGTTTAAACTTCTGTACGATCAGGAAGCTCTCCTCTCGTTCAAATTTGTTGTTCCCAATCTCCAGATTGCAGTCCCAAAACGTCTCTTACTGAAAGGCTCTTTCACTTATAGGATGGATAAGCGACATCAATTAGACAACATAGTTATACGAGTTTCTTATAACTGTAAGAAGTAGAGCAAACAAAAGAAATGGCATGATAGGAATTTGTAGACAAAAATCTTCCAACCCAATGATTTGGTGTTGTATTTTCATCCCATAATGAAATGCAAGATGGGTAAACTGAAGCTGAGGCGAGCAGGTTCGTTCCATATCGATGAGTTATGCGGACTAGGTTTTTTTTGGCTTTTACATTGTTTGGAGAGTTTCTATTGACTATCATAAATGGGTCCAAGTTACGGCCCTATCAGTCATCCAAAAAGTAAGGAAAAAAAATCAGGAAACTCCCTCCAATGTGCAAAATGGTGGAGTAACTACTTGACATGCAAATCATACAAAGAATCAATGATGGAGACGGATATATTGATTCAAATCTGATTCTCTGATTCTCATTTTGAGGTGCATGATTAGTACAAAATTGATGAAGTAAAGATACTATGTATGGAAATCATGATGTAGACCCGATGCTCTCAACTCAAGAAGGTGGGAAATAAAAGGTTGAGGATGATTCTTAATCCAACTTATTTGGCAAAAAAACGAGCAGAGTGCTCAATGATCACGTGTTCTCGTGTAATCATCAGACCAAACAGAGGAATGAGTGTGGTCACCTTCTCGGACACCCACCTACTAAACATCCCTGATAGCCTTTCATAGCCACAAGCAGACTAGTTCAAGTTTCATGGGTTGCTAAAATGTGCGCTTATTGATTGGAGAAGTATTCGGCCTCATCCCCTTTGAAAAGAAATATCGATGGAAATAGCTCGATAGACAAATGGAAATGATCTCAATACCCTAGAAATCTACCCATGGGTTGGACAAGGTGAGCCCTTCCAATTATCCCCGATAGCGATTGCAGAGCAACTTCATGTTGCTAACACACATATCACCATGATTACAAAACAATGACTCCACAGAGATTGTGAATCTCTTGGGCAAACCGTGTTCTAGGGAGTATAAGTTTTTCCAACTCCCAGAGGATAATTGGCTTAAAATTAGACTCTTACTAATGAAAATGGTGATCTATGTACAAACAAAGAATTGTGGAGTCTCATAGTAGCTTTATGCATGAACAAAGGAATTTGCCAAAACATAGGTTAATTGGGTAGACTTAATATTCTGGAAAATGAAGAAAGAGGTTCGGAGATTGTACAGAAGGACCGAAAGATCAGTCAACGCCACACTGGACTCCACAGTTGGATTTTTATTTATGTTGATTTTTCTTAACATCCTTCCTTTCCTGCCTCACTGAATGCAACATTGTAACTGTTGAAGTTTTCCTTCAAGTGTTGAAGAAAAGAGCTGCAAAAAGAAAGCTAATTGCGGGTAGTTCATAGGACTAGGGCATAGGTGTCCGAGATGAAGATGAAGAATCCCGGAGGCAACAAGTGGAGGAGCAGTGGTAAAAGTAGGATTAAGACTGGAAAGCAACAGAGGAAGAGGCTAAAAGGAAGAGACAAGCAGAAGAAGAAGCTAGGAAGAAGCTAGAAGAAGAAGAGGAAATCAGGCGAAGAATAGAAGAAGAAAATAGAAAGAAAGTAGAAGCGAAAGTGGAGAAGCTTCAGAGACTGAAGGAACAACTGGAAAGCAACAGAGGAAGAGGCTAAAAGGAAGAGACAAGCAGAAGAAGAAGCTAGGAAGAAGCTAGAAGAAGAAGAGGAAATCAGGCGAAGAATAGAAGAAGAAAATAGAAAGAAAGTAGAAGCGAAAGTGGAGAAGCTTCAGAGACTGAAGGAACAAGCTGGTCGTAATGTGGAGAATGCTCGGAAGGTTCCACCCCTACCTACCGTTACCTCTTGTAATTTACATGATAAATGAAAACAATCTGACAAAAGAGTGAAGCTGCCGATAGTTAGATGCAGTGATTATATTTATTTGTGGATGTTTCTAAATGAGCCAACTAGACTAGAGTACTTAGGTGATTTAGCAAGAGGAATCCACTTGATTGCAATCCAAAAGGAGGATTCACAAAAGAAGTGCGTCGTTTTAACTCAACAAAAAGAAGAGTGGGTAGTAGAGAAGGAAGATTTGAATGCAAAGATCAGCCAACTAAGGGTGGATATTTATGCACTTAGAGCACAGACTATTGGGAGAGAAAGTTTTGTTCGTTAGGAAATGATGGAAGAGTTAAATGAGTTGTTAGCAAAAAACAGTATGCTGACGGTGACATCTCAAGAAAAATGGAAGAGAGTGGAGCAGTTGCACGTAGAGACCGCACAAAAAAACAAGGCTCTACAAAAATTGAAGAGAAGGAATAAAGATTTAGTGGCAAAACTTTAGAATGAGGAAAAAGAAGTCCAAAGATTAAATCAAAAAGTTAATAAATAGATTGATCAAATGTCAAAGCAAGAAGGTTTCATTGCTGAAACAAAAGAGAAACTGACAGTGTGAAACTCAGAGTTTACAGATTTAGAAGCTAAACTCTGCACTGTACAGGAAAGATTTGATATGGCTAAGGCTTAATTGGCTGGCATTGTAGAGTTAGAAACGCAAGTTGAAGTGTGGAAACAATGATGTACCGATGCCAATTTATTTTTGAAAAGAAAGGAAAAAGAGTTCATAGGGCTGAAGAAAAATGTGATAATTTTGGAGCTGAAGCGTAAAATAGAACTAGAAGGAGTGAAGAATGAAGGAGATTCCATGGACAGATTTTTGACAAAGATCAAAGATTTGAATGAGCAGTTGATTTCTGATGATGGAGTCCTGCTAGATAGTTCACTTATGTGGATTGTTCTTAATTGTCTTCCAAATTCATATCAGATTTTTTTCTTCTATTCTTAATTTGATGATGAAATTCAATCCAAATTCCTTAACATTTTGAGAGTTAGTCTCTGTTTTGTTGGAAGAAATTCAGTCAAGAAATTGAAGACCTCGAGCAAGTGGCGGCACAAGTGCGTGAGTGAGAAGCACACTCGCATGCACACACATACACACACACGCGCACACACGGCAAGACAAAGAGGGAGAATCAATGGAGTTCTTAGATTACTTTCAAAAGCTCTTACCAGTTTGTTTCAATTACAATCCACCCAAAAATGAGCTCTCTAGCTCTTTTTATAGTTTTTGGCTAAGTTTTGGCCCTGTCCAGACCTAGTGTCCGGCCTAGTTAAAAATTAGGTTCCAGGGCTTATTTGAGGGCTCAAACGATATCTAAAAAATATGAAAATTGGCAGGTAGATACTTCTAAAGCTCCTCAAGCTCAAGGACTCCTTGGCTTGCACAAAATGGAGCTACAAAAAGATGAATTGGTATTTACAATGGTGTTTAGTGATGAAAATCACTTTAAATGGGTGTAAAGGATTTGAAAATTTAAAGGTTGCCTTAGTGCTAGATCTGCGTTGAGTGCTCGTACTTGCTTCTTCATGAGGAAAATTACTGGCCTATTTGCCAGATCTTCGTTGACTCCCTTGTCTGCTGCTAACACCCCCCCCTCTCTCGCGTCTGTCGTCCCTGACAGACCCTTGTTGAGAGGGTTTTTGGATGTAGTACTCGACGACATCCTGCGCTAAGTGATGTTCAGCAATTCTCAACCCTTTGGCTAAATCTGTCAGAAGAGCATCCCAGTCTACCGGCCCGGGAACCTCTAGATGTGGTATACGTAGCTTTTCGGAATGTAGAGCTTGTTCCACTGCAAACAACTGCAAGAGATGGGATGGTCTGGGAATGAATATCTCGGAGTGATATTCCCAGAATCCCGTGACAAACATCTCTTCAAACGTTTGTTGGAAGCAGGCCGGTAGATATTTGATGCGAGCGTGCCATGCATACACAACATTAATCGATGGGGTTGTGCTCATGTCGTATACAAGGTCGTGGTTACCTTCGTTAAATCCTAGTGCTGAGAGATGCGGTTCCTTGATATTTTTGAAGGTCCTGAAGGTGACCAGCATAAGTTCGAAAATCTTCAGGCACATCTGAGTCATGACATCAGGTACATTCTTGAAACGGACCCCCCAATGTTGAATCGTCGAAATCATATATCCAATAGTAGGTGGGCCCTTCGGGGGTGCGAAGTACACATAATTGAGCCACTTCTCACATCCTTTAATTGTTAGCACTGTTTGTGTGTACTCCGGCCATGATCTCCTTTGAAATACAGGGCAATAACATGGGTTATATTTGATGTACAATGGCATGTTGTTCCATGTTCTTACCATTTCTGGGTATGTTTTGAGCAGCCGAATTCTCCACGTGGGTTGGCGAATATGTCCCTGCTTGGCGCTTTCGGGGATGTCGTCAGGTGCAAATTGTGTCGCAGAGGTTGGTTCCCTTGAGGTGTGGTGCTTGATCTCCGCATTATAATCTGCAATTAGCACGCACAAAGGAACATACAGGTCGTCCGATGGGCCGATCCACCTATGGTGTGAGAGATTCTTAAAATAATCGGATTTTATTACAACCTCCTCCAATTTTGACATCAATGCAATTTGGACTGCCACCCTGTCATCATGCGTCGTGGCTACTTTCTCTAATTTTTGCATCCATTCAGGTGCCTCAATTTCAATTGTGTCCATGCCCTGTTCCGTTCGCTTACCTCCGGGTGTTGGCATCGGGACATAGGGATCCTCGAATGTTTCTTCTACTTCAATTGGCACAAGATCGTCAGGCTCGGGCTCTACCAGAGGGGAGGGCTGACGCTCATATTGCATGACCTTGCTGCGTAATTCCTCAAGTTCGGCCCGAAGTTTAGTGACCTCTTCAGCTGTTTCTTCTGCGGTTATGCTCTGGCTGGGTTCTGTCTGTCGGGTGGCCAACTGTCTTCGTAACTCATCTCTCTCTTTTTCTAAAGCGGCATGGGCCTCCATTAGATCTGCATGAGTTTCTAACACCACCTTCATATTCTCAGAGGGAATGGCCTTAAATCGCTCTGGGTCAATTTCCTGTGGGGAACCCTCCATGGCCGCCTCCAGATTTTCTTCGTTCTGTTTCTGTAATCTTTTATTCTCCTCTAGCGCTGTAGACATATGCTTGCGGAGGAGGCCCAAGTTCCGTCGAAGTTTCAGGTTTTCCGTGATCTGAGAATGTAGCAGCTCGTCCATGTGTCGTCGTTCTTCATCATCTGCTTGGGGTGGGTTGGCTTCTAATTGTGCGTATTGCTCCTGTAATGTCACGTGCTGCTGTTGTAGTAGCTGCTTCTGCTCTTCAAGATCCCTACATCGTGCTTGGAGATCTTCGTGGCTTCGGAAGAGCCTTGTATGTTGGTTGTCAAGGTGTTGGTAGTGTTGCTGAAGTTGGGACATGCATTGATACATATTATTACATACATTATTAAAAGGAATGGTGGGAGAAATGGTGTTGAATGCAGCGGGGAAGGGAAAGGGAAAGGGAATTGTGGATGCAGTGCTGGAGAAGGGTGAGGGGGGAGGTGGGGGAATGGGAGATTGTGGGTAAATGGGGGGTGGGAGAGGTGCAGTCGATGTGTGGGCTTCCTCAGTGTCGTGAACAGTGTGTGCTGTGCCAGTGGTTGTGGGGGTGCCTTGTGGTCCTGAACCTAATACATTCATTCATTTTCCTGTTCGTGGGGGGCGTCTTCCATATCTTTTCTCTGTCCTTCGTGATTGCGCTAGTGCGGTGTGCACCGTTTCAGGTACTCCCAAAGCATCTGATATCATTTCCAGGGTGGCACGGTATTGCTCGTCCACGCCTTCCTCCTCCAGAATCTGGTTCATGAGGGCTTTACCTGCAGCTAATGATAGCCTGTGTTGCTCTTGGACTCGGTTCATCGTATCGTAGAGCTTCTTTAATGCATTAGTATAGGCGGGGGCACCTTCCAGTACTTGTAGGGCTTCCTGATCATACTCTTGTTCCTCTGCTTCTGATTGTCCACCCTGTGCCTCCTCATGTGCTTCTTCTTCATCGTCCACATTGACTATGTCCGGTTGGCTGGGCTGGGCTTGGTCTGGAGTAGTTTGCTGTCCACCGGCTTGCTCTTCTTCAACTTCCGCATTTACAGCATCTATGATTCTTGCAACTTCTTCGTCCGTTAGATCCTCCAGAGTGAATCCATGCGGGAATTCCAGATCAGTCGGTATTGGTGGAAACACAAGATTAGGGCCATCTGTGCTGTGCCTGGGTAACCTGATAGTAAATGGTTGCACTCGTCGGGGAAGTCTTGGGGTTGTCTCAGGCGTCAGGGTTGCACCGCGAGCTTGTGCACAAGGCATCTGGACGGCGCCTCTCATCTTCTTTGAGGGAGGCCCTACCGCTGACAATCTGCGTTGAAATTCCTGTGCTCTGGACCAGATCAGAGCCCTCTGCACCGGTACATCATATGCGAGACATCTGTATACAATTCTTGTAAGTGCACAGCAACCATACAGCACAGATTTTTGCTTCTTATACCATCTCTGATGAGCCATATGAATCTGGTCGATAATCCAGTGGGGCATATTGATGGTCAACTCAAAAGCATCCGCCAGGTAGAGACTAAACCAGATCTTTTTGGGAGGCATTGTGAACCTCTCCTGCGCGGGGAAGGCGAAATGTTGCATGACCATGTGTTGCAGAACCAAAGAGCGCACAAAGCAGAGAAAAAGACGGGCCCCAAAATTTTTCCGATTTGGACCAGATATTTTTGTAACATATTCATTTTTGTAATATATTTCCCTTGTAAAGGCACTAGAGGAGTCCTCTAGATGCATTCCCATAGAAGAATAGAAGCTTACCCATGTAAAATAGTAGGAAATTAGCTCTTAGGGAATAAAGTGCCGGTCACTTGTGTGAAAGGACCATTTTTAAGGCACTAGTATATAAGTCAAATGTGACTCTTTGTAAAGGACTTTTGGCCATTGTGAGAATAGAGAGCACAGAAATTCGAATTTGTGTCTTCTTCCCTCTTCATCTTCTTCTTCGCGAGCTTGTATGCATGTGTATTGCTTGGAAAGAGTGCTTGTGAGTGTGATCTATCCTTGAGAGTGTTTCTTTGCTGTAGGAGAGATGTGTGCGAGGTGTAGGAAGTGCTGAAGTGTAGGAAAGTATTCCCGCGACTCAGTATTTCTGTCATAACTTGAAGTAGGAGTGTCGGAATTGCGTGAAACCACTGCCATTGGATGCGTCTTCTCGAGAGCTTCAAAACGCATATGCTATTCGCTATGTTTGGAGCTCGGAGCTAGGAGAAAAGTCCAAAATACTGACGGCTGCTGCACCAAGTATCGTTTCGTCTTAACCTACAGTTGAGGCTTGTTAGGATAAGTGTTTTCCTCATTTTCACTTTTGAGTAATACTTTTGCATTGACTATTATGCATTTGCATGTCTTCATACACTCGGCTAGGTTAGTGTACTCTTCGGATTGATAAATTAAAAGCGTGTATCCCCACTATATGCACTTGTGAGGGGATTGAGGTATAGTCTCTTTCTCCGCAAGTCCCTAAGTTGAAGCTTAGGTCAACACACTTTTTGGCGCCGTTGCCGGGGAGTGACGAATCAAACCGAGGCATTCGCGTGATGGTAAGTAGCTTTTTGCTTTGAAGAACGTGGAGAAGCGGAAATCTTCTCTTCTTTGGTAAGTCAATTTCAACCGCACTTGCTACTTCTCATTCTTGGAGTGTGTGTAGTAAGTTGATAGATTAGGGGAGTGAGTAGAAGAAGTAGAATAGGAGTGAGTGGAGAGTAGAGTAGGCTTTAGGTTTGTTCAAGAATTTTCATTTTTCAGTAAGCTAGGAATTCCCAAGTATAAAAGCCAAAAAATTTTTCATTTTCAAGTTACTTGTTGAACAAGTATCGTGGAGAACTGCATCGAGTGTCGTGTGAGCCCAGCGGTCGTTTTGAGGCAAGCAAGCAATAGGGGAGAGTTCTGTGCAAAGGAGTTGGACCAAGAGATCATGGGAGCTTCCAAGGTAAACTAAACCACCTCCTTGCTCAAAAATTTCAGCATTTCAACCTAGGAGAAGGAAAAAACGACCTGCGCTGAGTGTCGTTTGGGCTTTCAGGGGGTTAAAAGTAGTTTGTTGATTGATACAGTGGGTAGGGGTAAGAGAGAGAACCTAGGAGAGAAAGGGGGAAACATCCAAACCTCAAAAAACAACACAAAAATTTGAAAAAGGGTCAAGTATCGCCTTGCTCCTGCGGTCGAGTATCGTTTTACTCCTGCGGTTGAGTATCGCGATATTTCCCAGCGGTCGTCGATCGTTTTGTGAGATATCGTAGATCGTTTCAGATAGAGATCGTAGATCGTTTTCAGACAGAGGTCGTCGATCGTTTCGCTAGAGATCGTCTCGCTAGAGATCGTTTCAGACAGCGGTCGTAGATCGTTTCGCTAGAGATCGTTTTTGATCAAAGGTCGTCGGTCGTGTATCGTTTGCCAAGTATCGTGATCCAGAGATCGCGACACTTGTCAAAGGTCGGTATCGTTTCAGTTAGGTATCGTCGATCGTTTCTAGTGAAGGTCGTAGATCGTTCATATTTGAGTATCGTGTATCGTCCAGTGAGAGATCGCGTGTCGTTTCAGCCCAAGTATCGCCGATCGTTTCTACTAAAGATCGTCGGTCGTGTATCGCTTTCTGCCAGAGATCGTTTTGCTAGAGATCGTTTGGTCAAAGATCGTTTTCTAGCGATCGTTTTGATCAAGTATCGTTAGACCCAAGTGTCGATTTCCAGCGATCGTTTTGATGAAGTATCGTTTGTGAGCGGTCGTTTTGGGTCAGAGATCGTAGATCGTCTTGTGGAGAGGTCGTGTATCGTTTCCAGTCAGAGATCGTTTGGGGAAAGGTCGTTTTCCAGCGATCGTTTCTTCCAAGTATCGTCTATCAGCGATCGTTTTTCAGAGGTCGTGAGAGTCAAGTATCGTGACTGGGGTTTCTCTTTCAGTCACATTCCAGCCCAAGTCTTCCTAGACTTCTAGACCATAACTTAGAACTCTAGAGACTAAAGGTGGACAAGATCTGATTAGAGCTCTTAAGTGAATGAACCTGAGATCAGGAAGAACCCTAGGAAGCCGTAGAAGTGTAATTTCTTCCGTAGGGAGTGTAGCTGAACCTAGTAACCGATCACACTATTCTGAGACCTCCAGTGAGTCAGAAGGAGAAATCCCCATGGCTTCCGAGGATATGCAAAACACTGTGCCCATGATTGGCCAGATGTCCATCATTGAGGGCGAATACAGAACTTCCTTAGAGTATGTGAGCACTAATCACAATGAGATCCCTATCTATCTGGATGGTCTAAACAGATCAGTGGCCAGACTAAGGAAGGCTTCAGAGGCCTACATAGTGCCAAGACCAGCAGTTAAGTACATAGGAGGACTGTACATGGATAAACAAGACATTCAATACATGGTCACTGAACACCCGGAAATCATTAATGAGCGTGGTGAGGAAAATGACACTTCAAGTTTAAATGGACATGGAACTGAGGAACAAGTAACAACTCCTAGAGGTAGATCGACAATTACTAAACTTTGGAGAGGAGACTTAGTCCCCCAGGATGACACTCTAATAGATGTGTATTTGATCAATGGGATGGAGCACCTGCTCAGAACCCATTCCTCTATTTGGGACGCTGCTCCTAATCCAGTTACCATCTATGAGTTACAAGATCCTGAATTCCCCACCATCATCACATATTTGGACAAGAACCACAGACGGTATTGGCCAGTCACTGAATTAGAGAGAGCTGAGCTGAAATATCAGAACATTCCAGTGTTCCCCCCAAGGGACCAAGCAACCACTTCACGGAACCCACATGGAACTTCCCGAAATGATTCAAGTCAACATTCGGGACAAACACAACAAACTCAACAAACCCAGATTCCCATCAGACCACATGTACAATTCGCAATGCCTGCCACTAATCCTAATTATCGGCCCCAACCAGCTATTGACCCAAGACAAGGAGCTCATGCTCCAGTCAGACCACAGGTAATACGAGGACCAGGCATACCTATAGGAAGACCAAATTACCCTGTAATGCCGAGACAACCTGAAACAGGAAGAAGACTAAGGCCGATTCAAGTGGCCAAGTGCATGAGAAATCATTATGATGGCTCGAGCGAACCCTATAATCACATAGCAGAATTTAAACAAGTAGTTAGAGCCGAACAGGTAGATGACTTCATGATTCAATATGAGTCCTTTGGCCTTACCTTGTCAGACACAGCTCTGGCCTGGTTTCAGCCATTGGATCCAAATACCTTTCAGAACATGGATCAAGTGTATCAAGAAATGATTGAAGAATTTACCAAGTCTGGAATCAAGAACAATTCTTCGTCATTAATCCACAGCTTCAAACAAGCTCCAACTGAGTCAGTCAGATTGGCTGCCAGGAGATTCAAGCAGTATGTGGATAGATGCCCCGTAGAGGAGAGACCGACTCAAAACAAAATGGTATCATTGTTCTTAGAAGGACTATTAAACGGAACCTTGAGGTCATTAGTGTATGTGAAGAGAGTTCAAACTCTGCAAGAGTGTATGAAGGAATGTATAGACCTAGAGGATAACCTTGCAGGAGACTTGAAAATACCCCAAGGAAGTGTGAAAAGTGAAGAGTCATCAAATAGCACATCAAACCCTAAAAACAACATAGAGGAAATTGCCGACTTGCTTGCAAAAAAACTGAATATGCAAGGACAGAGGAATTATCCCACCAATCCTATGAGAATGCCTATGCTTAGAAGATGTATGCAGTGCGGAGGAGATCATCCTTCTCACTTGTGTAATAGGGGAGTAGTCCCACCACCTGCCTATGCTCCTCATAGACCCTCTGTTCCCGGGCCACTACAGTATTGCAGTATAGAGCAGAGGTACACAAACCATAGCACCGAGAACTGCCCTTACAATAGGCAAACCAGACCCACCCAGCCTTATGTGAGACCATATGGATATCCTCAGAACCAGCAGGGAGGAGAAGCCTTCAGATATCCCTCATATCAGCCACAGGCACCAATAGCACGACCATACACATACCAAGGATATACACAGCCTCAGCCAGTGCTAGGACAACAACCGCCCCACCCTCAGAACGTTGTCCCAGTTAAGATAGCACAACCAGAGGAAAACTTAGAAAGGGCCATAGTGCCGGCAACGCCTTTGACTAGCAGTGAACCATATGACTCATTTTACGAACCTAGTCAAGGAGCATACCCAGGTTATGAAAGCTCAACAATGGAATATGGGCAACAATACGATCCATATGCTTATGGCATGGAGACGCCGGAGAGTTCATATAACTACGAGCAAGATTATGTACCATTAATGTACACAGCTCCTAGAGCAACCATGCCACCTCGACCAATGAATAGACCACCTGTACCTAGAGGACCATGCTACAGATGTGGAGGTGACCACTATATTAGAGAATGTACGTTGCCAAATCCACCACCACCACAACGAGTTTGGGAAGGATACTGTAGCGATTGCGGAAAGGAACATCTTTTTAGAGATTGTCCTAAGAACCCAAACAAAGTCACATCTAATGTACAGATTAACGTGATAGAAGTAATTGAATCGTCAGGGAGTGATAAAGAGTACACTATACCTTTAAAAGCCATAACAAGAGCTAAGGCTAGAGAAAACCATGATAAAACCGAAGAAAATAATCAAAGTGACAAAGAGGGAAATACACCCATCCCTCACAGAGTAGAAGACTCCGAAGAACCGGAAAAAAGTATCACCAGTAAACGATCCCAAAGATGGAAGCAAATGAGAGACAGGATAAAAGAAAAAAAGTCAGTGCAAAAGAAGGAAAGGGAAAAGAGTAAACAGAAATCAACAAAGGAATCACAAGTGGAAGAAGACAATGAAAAGGAGAATAAAAAGGAGGAGGTAGAATCGGTATTAGCAGACCCAATGCCGGAAGATTTAGCTATGTGGATTCAGGCATACAAAGAGAGAATTAAAGCCGGACCTACCATAGAACAATATGAGAGAGAATATCCGAGAGGCGACTTAGAGAAAGAAAGATTGGAAATCTGCAAAAAATTGATAGAAGTTGCCCAACAAACATTAGAAAAACCCGCATCACCCTTACCAAACAACCGAATTTGCGAGGAAAAATTCCAAGAGTGTCTAAACAATCCGGAAAAGCCTAATGAAAGTAGGCCTCTGAATGATGAAATTGGTATTGAAAGAAAGGAAGGATCCATAGTCCCTGAAACAGAAGGAGACTGGACTAAGGATTTATGGGCGAGAGTTCAAGAGGACAAGTGGAAAAAAGTAAAAGGAATGGAACCGCCCTTTGAAGAATTGAAAGCAGAAAACGAAATGGAAGATTCAATACCTGAACTTAATTCAGAAGAAATTTTTCCAATGGATGCAAGTGACAAAGAAGCGGAAGACGATGTAAAGGAACTGCCCAATTACACCGGGGAATATGAGCACAACTCAGAATTGTATCGCATTCCATCAATACAAAGACGAGAAACGAATCCATCAGTTCAAACATCGGAGATCATACAGCGCCTTAGAGAAGTGAAAATCCCATGCACCTTAACATTCGAGGAATTGTTAAAGGTGAAACCACATCTAAAAGAAAAATTGATCAATCAGTGGGAAGTCAAGGAAGAAAAAAAGGAGGTAGATGATGAAGTGAAAACAATGAGAATTCCAGTGGATAAAGTAGGAGACTTTAGTGAAGGAGATGAAGGAAATACATGTCTACCAATCACTTACAGGGGTTACACAACCAAAGCCATATTAGATTCAGGAGCTGGTGTAGGCATTGCTACCAAAGAAATTTGGGAGAAATGGGGAAAACCAGCATTGAGACCAACACGTATGAAAATTCAGATGGCCGATGGACATACAGAAAGACCCTTAGGATTGTTGGAACGAGTAGTCTTCACTACGTGCGGAGTGGAATTCGAACATACTTTAGCAATTTGTCACTTTGAAAGGCCGAGCAACTATGAGATTATCTTGGGAAGGCCATTCATGAGACAGCTAAAGGTCGTACAAGACTGGGGAAAAGATGCAGTGTACCTACAACACGCCGGAGTCACCACTAGGATCAACCTACATACGTATGCATATCAAGATGTACCACCTCTGCAATGGAATCAAGTCCATAAAGAGGAAGACGATCAATCGATTCATAGTGCAGGTTCTAGTGACCAATCCTGGATGAACGAGGACACTCATCTATGGATATGCCAAGCTGCAAAAAAGGAAGAAGAGAGAAGAAAAAGTTGGCAGCAGAAACAAGGTATAGTGAGATCGGTACAAGATCCAGCTTATATGCCACAAGTATTTCCAGACGAAGAATTCGAACCTCATGGTTGGATGGAAATCTTAGCCACCCTCGATGTTTGTGTAAACGAAGAAGTGGTAACTATGAACGAATGTATTGACGAGGAGGGTTATGACATTAGCCTGTATATGGTAGTCCTTCAGGAGGCAGAAGAAGGAGAAGTATTTGAGCAAAACTGGAAGGAGGACTACGAGAGCATTGAAATGGAACAAGAACCCATGGATTTAGGAATTAGTACCACCAACATGGACTTCACTGCCAATGAACAACATGAGGATCTCACACAAAAGGAAAAATTAGAAGTTGAAAGGGAGTTAGAAGATGGAGATAATAAGCTTCAAGACCAATTTGAGGTACCAGCTCATTTCAAAAAATATGAAATAGAAGAGAGGAAGATTGCTATTCAAATGCCTAAAAGAGAGGCACAACCGGGAATAGCATATGATAATAAAGAGCAGACCAAGAAAATAGTTGTAACCATGGAAGGAGGAGAGGAACGATGTACTTTCATAGGACAGGATGTCTCAGAGGAAGAGGAGCAAGAGCTAATTCGACTCATAAGAGAATACCGGGATGTCTTTGCTTGGACCTATAAGGATTTAAAAGGAGTAGACCCATCTATATGTGCGCATAGAATCCCCATGACATCCGAAGCCAAACCTTCCAAACAGAGACCTTATACTTATAATGATGTATATTCAGCCAAGATAAAAGAAGAAATAGATAAGTTGTTAGACGCTGGATTCATCTATGAAATTGAGCACACGGAATGGGTATCACCCTTGGTAGTTGTACCAAAGAAAAATGGGAAGTTAAGAGTGTGCATCAATTTGAAAAAAGTGAACTCCGCCACCATAAGGGATAGCTATCCCTTACCGATCACTGACCATCTCTTGGAAAGGGTAGCAGGGAAGGAAGTTTATAGTTTTTTGGATGGCTTTTCAGGGTACAATCAGGTAGCCATTGCTCCTGAGGACCAACATAAGACTGCATTTGCAACTGAATGGGGAGTATATGCCTTTAGAGTCATGCCTTTTGGTTTAACGAATGCCCCAGCTACGTTCCAAAGACTGATGTGTCATGTGTTCAAGGAATTTTTGAGAAAGAGCATGGAGGTATACGTGGATGATCTGTGTACATATTCAGCTATACGATCAGAGCACATCCCTGAACTAGAAAAGATTTTTGCCAAATGTCGACAATATCGAGTATGCCTCAATCCCGAAAAATGTGTCTTCATGGTGCGACAAGGGAAAATCTTAGGACATATTGTTTCTAAGAATGGAATTTCCACGGATGAAGACAAAATCAAAGTCATTTTGGATTTACCGAGACCGAAAACTGCTAAAGAAGTTCAAGCATTTATGGGACATTGTGGTTACTATCGAAGATTCATACATATGTATGCCATAATTGCTAGACCTCTTTATGCATTGTTAACTCAATTCAATTGGACCGAAGAATGCGAAAAAGCTTTTAATGAGTTGAAGAATCGATTGAGTTCAGCACCCATTCTTCGAGTCCCTAACTGGAATAAACCGTTTCATATTCATGTTGATGCTTCCAAGTTTGCCATTGGTTGCATCTTAGCTCAACCAGCGGATACAGGTAAATTAGACCACCCGATAGCCTATGCCAGTAGACAGTTAAATCAAGCTGAACGCAATTATACTACTACGGAGAGAGAAGGCCTAGGAATGGTTTATGCCGTCAAGAAGTTTAGACATTACTTATTGGCAAACAAATTCAAATTTTTCATTGATCATCAAGCTCTATTATACTTAGTCAACAAGCCTTGCAATATAGGACGTCTAGTACGATGGTTTTTATTGCTAATGGAATTTGATTTTGAAGTAATAGTCAAGAAAGGAAACACACACATAAGGGCAGATCATTTATCTCGCATGACCCATGGAGAACCACCTATAGGAGTTCCTGATGATCTGCCAGATACTTATCTCTTTAACCTGGAAGTATGTCCTCAGTGGGCAGAAAAGTTGATCCTGATACTCACACATGGACCTAAAGATGGGATCACGCCAAACCGAAAGCAAGATCTCTGGAAGACTAAGAACCTTCACATTATTGCTGGAAGTTTGTACCACCAGGATTCAAGCGGACTGTTGATGAGATGCGTGGAGGAAGGGGAACAAGAAATGTGGCTTCAGAAAGCACACATAAACCAATGGAACACTCATTTGGACGCAACTGGAACATGGCAAACGCTCAAGAGATTTGGCATATATTGGCCAACCATGCAACGAGATGCACATCATTATGTGTCAAACTGTCAAACCTGTCAAGAACAAATCCCAGGTGAGAACTCTACGTTATGCTATTCTACAATAGCACCAAGGTGGAGCATGCCTTTAGTAAAGTTCTTGAAAACTCGAGAGTACCCTGACGGAGCTACCCTAGCAAGAAAGTGTGCTCTGGAAGAACAGAGCAAAGATTACGTCATCCTAGGAAAACAACTCTTTAAACGCGGAAAGGATAACCAGCTAAGATTGTGCATTCATGAGAATGAATATCTCTCTGTATTAGAAATGGCACACGCAGGAGCTGCGGGAGGACATTTCTCAGCAGATAGAACAGTCAAAATGATTCTCTTTGCAGGCCTGTGGTGGCCAACTCTACATATGGACGCAGAGACATATGTAAAAAGTTGCGAAACATGTCAGAGAGCAAAATATCCTATTAGAAGAGATGACATGCCTTTAAGACCCATGGTTTGTGCGATAGCATTTACCAAATGGGGAATTGACTTCATAGGACCTATCAATCCACCTGCGAAAGGATCACATGCGGAATACATCATAGTAGCCACTGATTACTTGACTAAGTGGGTAGAAGCAAAAGCCACTAGAAAGAATGATGCTCAAACCACAGCAAAATTTCTCTTTGAGCACATATTCACACGCTTTGGACTACCGATTGAGATAGCGAGTGATCGAGGAACGCATTTCTTAAACGAAGTCATTGAATCGCTAATGAATGAATTCTTAGTGATTCATAAAAAATCAGCCCCATACCACCCTCAAGCTAATGGGCAGGCTGAAAGTTCCAACAAAGTACTTTGTACGGTATTGACAAAGATTGTCAATAATGGAAGGTCAGATTGGGATAAACAATTGCATCACGCAATTTGGGCCTTCTGAGTGGCATATAAAACGGCCATTGGAACTACACCTTTCAACCTAGTTTACGGGCAAAATGCCATTTTGCCAATTGACTTCTTAGTACCCACCTTGAAAGTAGCCCAACAGTATGAGTGGAACGGTCACGAATTATCTCAGCAATTAGATCAGATTGAAAAGCTACACGAGACAAGATTGCAAGCGGTAGCGGGCATTTATGCCGCCAAACGGAGACAAAAGGCTTATTATGATGCACATATAAAAGACAAGGGATTAAAAGAAGGCGATTTAGTCCTAGTATACACCCTCAAACAACATGCAAAGAAGCTTCAAAAACGTGGATATGGACCTATGATCATAAATCGAATCTCTACTAGTGGTGCAGTCAATCTCGCCACACTAGACGGAGATATTCTTCCCAATTACATCAGTGGATGCCGAGTGAAAAGATTCATGGAGCCTCTAACGGATCAAATGTTAGCACGACTCTTAGGAGCTCAGAGTAGAAAAAAGGAAGAAGAACGCATACGAGAAGAAGCTAGACAGGAAGCCCTAGAACGTATCAGAAAACGGAAAGAGTGGATGAGAGAAAGAGACGAGAGATATCGAGTAGGAGAAGAACTCATCCCTATGGCTAATTTTAGAGCCACTGAGAACTCCGGACAACAAAGAAGACAGCCCTATTTGAATCTGGGAGCAGGACGAAAAGAGTACCACTTAGTGGATGCTCTTATAGACACAGGAGCAGCAATAAGTTGCATTAGATTTTCTTTGTCTCGGAGACTTAAAGAGGAGTTACGGCCATCGAAGGCACAGCTAATTGGAATAGGAGGAAAAGTTACTCAATGCATAGGTGAGATCACTTTACCTTTACATATGGGGAACAACACAATGGAGCAGAGACTTTTAGTATGTCAGGACCAAGATCTGCTTGAAGATGTGGTGTTAGGACAAGATTGGATCTACGAATATGAGGTAACCATTCAATTGGCTTTAGGATACATCTCGGCCAGGATAGGACCTCGTGAGGTATATAGTTTGCTAGACGAACGACCACCCAAAGCTGCTATTATAGAGCCAGAAGTTCATCCTAATGAACAAAGTCATAATTGTATGTTCACTAGCAATATAGGAACCCCATCGTCAAGTACTTCATGTGAAAATACTGTGAGTCCTGTGTGCACTCCATCCTTGAGTTTAGAGAGTCACAAGAGTGCACAAGAACATGAAACCAAGCACAGAGAACCACAAAGCACAAGAGAGACTATTCTTCTGCAAGAAGTGAAGTCTACACCCGTAAAGGTGTATCCCATTCCACACTCTACACTAGCTTGGATAAGAAAGGATCAAAAGAAGGCATATCTCCAGCAACAGAAACGTCTTCGACAGCAGCATGAGCACTTGTATAAGAAGACAAAGAATTTCGGACACTTTCAGCAACCACAACTCAAGAGCATATGGATCCCAAAGAAGCTGATAACTGCACAACCTGATCGAACCAAAATTTGGATCCCAAAGTCATGTACTCCAAGGACAACCATCCCAAACAAGGAACATCCTCAGAAGGGCTATCACACTCAACAGGGTCAACAGGCACATCAGCCGAGAAAAAGGACATATTGGAGGAAGAAGGAATCTTCAAATGCAATACAAACCGACTTGAGATTCACAAAACAAAATCAACGGACATACTACCAAAGACGAACCGCAATCATCAAAAAGGTGGAGAATACAGTACATTCCTCCCAAGTGAAGCAAATATGGGTGCCGAAAGACAAGACGAGCTGCATACATCGTGCAACTACTTCCAATTGCACACATGAGGAGTTGCCAAGATCCAGAGTATGCATGATAGGGCCACATTACAAGGCCAAGCATTCGGCACATCCTTCTTCTACTTTCGGATAGTAGCGCACATTTTCCCTTTGGAAATAGGAGAGCACTTGTACATACTTAAAATATTACTCCAAAAAATTTTTCACTAACCGCTTCGGCTATGTACTAACTTTTATGTTTTCTTTCAGAAAAAAATATATAAAAATACATGAAAAATTCAGGTATTACCTTTCTGACACCCACGGGGAAGGGACGGCACCATGCACTCGGAGCTTCATCAAAATTACTAATCTACTTATGGAGGAGGATTTCTGGAAAAAACATATGGATACTAATACATCCTCTATATTGAGTGCAGATGACATCTTCTGACTCAGAAGCTACACAGCAGGAAGAGGAACTACTTCTTCCATTGGGGTCAATAACCAAGGTCAGAGGACATTGGTTTCGAGATGACCAACCTATCTCGGAACTCTTATTCATGGCAACTATCAAGATCATGGACAGGGACCACTGTTTCCCCATCATGTCACAGGATTTCAAGACCATAATACAAGGGCTACCACATATCGAGGAAATATGGACCCAAGCTGGCATTGAAGCATTTTTGAAGATACCTATATGTGTACCCGACTTCCAAAGATGTACACAAGTAATGAATACTATGCAGCCGGCTGCTACAAAGATTTCAGTTCCAGAAGCCAAGGTTTTGGACAAGGTAGGCACGTGGAAGACCATTCAATTCACTCATGAATTGATCAATAAGGCCTTTGGATGGAATCAGGAAGGAATTACTAATGTCAAGGACGAATGCCATGACCCCAAGAAAAGATCATTCCTAGAGATTAACAGAGTGGATATTGAAGATGCAGTACGTTTGGTACACCAACACTTTTGTTTTCCTGGCATGAACAGATACACTGCACCTCAGAAGATAGTAGTCCAACTCCTATCCCATGCCATGAGACAGATAGGAAACAAAGTGAATCTCACAGGTTACGTACAAGAGCGACTGTTTGAAGCTCATAAGAAATGGGGGCAAAAGAAATTCTTGAATGGTGGTTCAGCTTTGACCTTATTGATATATGAAGCCCTAGACATGAGACACTGCTTACGAGAGATGCCGACAGCAGAAGGGCTAGCAAGGTACGCAAAATCCGCTTCTGTCCCCAAGAAGAAGAAAGCAGCAGTCGTGGTGGAAGAGGCTGGAACCAGCACACAAAAGCCCATGAGGGGTACAAAACGCTTGCGAGAAGAAGAAGCCCAAGCAACACCTCAGTCCAAGAGAACGCATCTCTTGCCTACGGTCACAACGGCTCAAATGCCGATTTCAAAAAGAGACTTGTCTGCTGCCCTCGAGCAAACACACCAGTACATGCAAGGGCAAGTGAATCTAAATGTCCAAGGACATCAATATAGACAAGCGAGTCAAATTTAGCAGAAACAAAGTACAGAAACACCTCCAAAACAACCTGGAAGATACCAAGAATTGGGCATAGATGACTCAAGTACGAATACGGAATCCAGTCCTGAGAAAGACACGCTAGATACTGATATCAGGACGGAAACTTATGAAGACGAAGGACCAGAAGTCAATCAAATGGAAGTAACACCAGACAGCCAGAAGGAAAAAGAAAAGAAGATGGATGATGCTTAGGAACAGGAGCATGTCATTCAATTGAATGACACTACCAAAGTAAGCATCAAGGAAGACACAACTACTGGGGTTACACATGTCAAAATACCTATTAAAGAGGAAGAACAAACCCCAGTGAGTAAGGAAGCGGGAGAGCCCCAACTACAAGAACAAACCATAATCGAGGTGCCTGATGACACACCTCAAGCACAGATTGAAAACATGAGGGCTGCGCCACGGATACAGCTTCAAATCAGGCAGCCCCATGATACCACTTTACACATTGCTCAAGGCAAAGACGTGACTACCGGAGCAGAACCATCAATACCAAAAACATGGCTCAATGTGGATGTGACTCAACTGAAGCCGGTAGTAAAGCAAATGATCCAGACAGCCATGGACACCCAGCAGCAAATGATGGATACAGATGCTGAATATGATCAAGCACGAAGAGAAAAAAATCAGTTTCAACTCATGAGTGAACAGTTATCGGCACAACTAATTGCAGCACAAAAAGAAGTGGCGAACAAAAATACTGAAGTGCTAGCAATTAAGACACAATATGACGAATCCATTGCCCAAAATCAAAAGCTGCTTACACAACTAGAAGAGTTGCAACAATTACACAAAGCAAGCGAGGCTGAAAAAGAAAAAATGAAGATGCGAAGCGTACTATTAGAGCAACAACTCAAGCTATATCTCGAAGAGAACGACAGCCTGCGCGATAGGAATAAAGAATTAATGAAATCATTATTATATGATCAACCACTGATACAACAGGGCCCCTCAGAAACTAAAGAACAGGAATTAAAAGAACCGATAGCGGAGTATACCAAATTGCTACAACAAGCTAAGGAAGTACAAGAAGAATCAGAACGGCGGCACAATCAAGAAATAAGTGAGCTCAAAAGGCAGCTGAATTCAGCACAGGCCAAACTGGTACAGAGCTACAGTGAAAACATGGATCACGTAGCCGACATAGGTAAGGAGCTCCTAGCCACCAAAGAAAAACTCGGTGAAGCCCTGCAAAAGATAAAAGAAAAAGAAGAATGCCTTGAAGAGCTACAGAATCAGCAGAAAGGTAAAGAACCGATCGGGACATCAGTAGTGCCAGAAAAAGAACATCCTACTGACGAGGTAGAGGTAAGCCCTCTATCTCAACCGATCTATCATTCTCCAATACATGAGCAGATGGCGGATATGCATGATGATCATCCAATGCCATACACTGCAGAAATGAGTCAGAAGGAACGGGCACTAGTGGTGTCCCGATTGACGGAAAGTTTTGAGAATGAAGTCATCAAAGTCATGAAGGAAGCCAAAATCAAAGGTAAAAACTTGGAGAAGATCATCAAGCCTTTCAACATTCCATATGGACTGTTGAAAGAGAAAACAAGGCAATACATAAAGAAGGTTACACACAAAAGTCCCGATCAGCAGCTCAATTTCAAGAATGACACATTCACGTACACTCAAGCAGAGTTTGAAGCTGCACAGCCAGTGTGGAGGAGAAAGTTTTTGGAGAAAATTCCCACACTACGGGTGCACTGGGAGGCCGCACCTTATTTATTACAGGTAAACCCTTCGTTTTGTCCAATACCACGAAGAAGGGTTACAACAGAATTTTTGGCTTTACAACGCAGCGGCACTATTAATAAACAGTGGCTAAACTATCCGATGTTACCTAGCCCGCCACATAATTATTTGCCAACCGAGGATTATATGATCAAAACCATAGAATTTTGGCTACAAAACTATGCGACTGTACCAGATTTAGCAGTTAAGATGACAAATAAAATACTTAGTATGCTACTTACAGTTTTGAAGGTCTTCAAGCATGCAGCGTATACATTTCTGAACTTCATCGGCATTAATCAAGGCACAGATATACTTATTTTTGATCTGTCAGTAATGCCGAGCCGCCCCACAATAATGGCATACTATTCCAGACTCATGTTTTTACCTAGTCCGTACATGCAAACATTTGAAGAAGCATTTTTTACAGGTTTTTTTGAAATAGATTCAGAGGTATTTTTGAAGATGTCATCAAATCTGAATGCCAGACTTGTGGCATATGAATTAAGCTTCTTCGCAGATCATAGACAACCGCCAAACGATGGAGTCAAAGCTGAACAATGGAAACAGATCATGATACGTGAAGCTAATCTGCTAAATGATACAGAGCAACAAGTATACAGAACATACGCCCGGCGCTTATCAAAGCCTGTCGGGGACGACAGAGTCCAGGAGGGGGGCAGTGTTGAGGGCGAAACGAGTAAGAAAAGGAAAAAAAGAAAGCAACGAAAGAAACAGCTTCACTAAAAGGGCAAATTTGAAGATAGACAAATGTAAAGATACATCTCTGCAGGAAGCCCCGTAGGGGCGCAACACCCATCTCTGCACAGAGCCCCGCAGGGGCACGCACCAGGCTACAAAGCTAAACCCCGGGGTCCAGAGGAGTGGATTTTTCAAACATCAGAGTAGGACCAAAAGTTAGAAAGGGGTAGAGGCTGAAAAGTTGAAGAGGGTGACTAAGAATAGCACATTCCTAGTCACTGGTGGCGTGCGTGGCAACCCAAGTCAACAGGCAAGACAACTACATCAGGCTCTCGAGTAGTAGAGCTTGAATCAAGAAGGCCATCGAATCTGCATGTCTGTTTAACTGCAGACAATACTGACCACAGGGCGCGTGCGCGAAGCAAAGTCTGTCAAAGAAAGCGAAGTCTGTCAAGGGACGACAGAGGTAAAGAGGAGGAGAGTGTTGCAGAACCAAAGAGCGCACAAAGCAGAGAAAAAGACGGGCCCCAAAATTTTTCCGATTTGGACCAGATATTTTTGTAACATATTCATTTTTGTAATATATTTCCCTTGTAAAGGCACTAGAGGAGTCCTCTAGATGCATTCCCATAGAAGAATAGAAGCTTACCCATGTAAAATAGTAGGAAATTAGCTCTTAGGGAATAAAGTGCCGGTCACTTGTGTGAAAAGACCATTTTTAGGGCACTAGTATATAAGTCAAATGTGACTCTTTGTAAAGGACTTTTGGCCATTGTGAGAATAGAGAGCACAGAAATTCGAATTTGTGTCTTCTTCCCTCTTCATCTTCTTCTTCGCGAGCTTGTATGCATGTGTATTGCTTGGAAAGAGTGCTTGTGAGTGTGATCTATCCTTGAGAGTGTTTCTTTGCTGTAGGAGAGATGTGTGCGAGGTGTAGGAAGTGCTGAAGTGTAGGAAAGTATTCCCGCGACTCAGTATTTCTGTCATAACTTGAAGTAGGAGTGTCGGAATTGCATGAAACCACTGCCATTGGATGCGTCTTCTTGAGAGCTTCGAAACGCATATGCTATTCGCTATGTTTGGAGCTCGGAGCTAGGAGAAAAGTCCAAAATACTGACGGCTGCTGCACCAAGTATCGTTTCGTCTTAACCTACAGTTGAGGCTTGTTAGGATAAGTGTTTTCCTCATTTTCACTTTTGAGTAATACTTTTGCATTGACTATTACGCATTTGCATGTCTTCATACACTCGGCTAGGTTAGTGTACTCTTCGGATTGATAAATTAAAAGCGTGTATCCCCACTATATGCACTTGTGAGGGGATTGAGGTATAGTCTCTTTCTCCGCAAGTCCCTAAGTTGAAGCTTAGGTCAACACCATGCGTAAGTGGATGGCAATCGTAGGTGTCATCGCAACCATGTCCTTCAACTTCGTCAGATTCCTGTTCTTCATATTGTCTGGAACCATAGTCTCTTTCTCTGTTGGGATGTGCATACCTCTCATGTCGAGTGCTTCTCTCACCAAGTTGATAGTCAAGCGGAAATGCTTCAGCTTGTTGCCCCTTGTGAGTGATGGGAGCACAAAGGAACTGTATCCTTTCTTGTCTTTGCTGGGAGTGAGGGTACTAATTAAGTATGAGCACCTTAGAAAATCCGGCTTTGGTAGTTGGAACTTGAAGTAATCATAAAGCCAAGCCTTCTTCCATATCGACTTCAGTCCTTCATTATTCTGCAGCTTTTCAAACTCCCTCGTAAAGAAATGGTATCTACCCCAACGTCCATTGAACTCTACCTCGAACTCCCACATGTATGTGCCTTCACCCAGGGGTCCAGCAACGTCACTGAACCAGTGTGAGGTTTTTCCCACCGGCATGGTGTGACCTTGTGGAGGATTCTGGATTGGTATGGCATGCAATGCTCGTAATGCCACTGGTCTTTCCGTTAATTCCTTCTCGACTGGAAGGGTTTCGATGTCCACCACTTGGGGGCTGGTGCCGGTCTGGGAGCTAGTTCCAACCGTATCTGCCATTTTACCTCTTGCTGCCTGTCTCTGTGAGAATATACAACCATGTGTTAATATTGTACAGGACAGGGGAGGACCGTTGTTGTTCCCATCACAATGTTAACATGAGGGTCGGGAGCGAATAATGGGTTAGTAAGTGTTCGGTGCACGTGTGTGTAGTTAATGCTTGGGTAGTCCTAGGAGACTAATGAAGTTAGTAAGTGGGGATGAATTTACAAATTGGGGTCGGGGGGTTTATTACAGGTCTTAGGCTGCCAATTGCAGTGGATGGGCTTTGTTTTTGGTTTCGTAGAGACTCTACAGAGCTTTATCGGTATCTGGGTTTGAAAATGAGGCCTTTTAGGGACCCATTTACAATTGATTATATGCATGCTCATGGGCCTTGGTGTGTTCCTGAGTGTTGAGAACAAGTGAATACTGGCCGTACGAGTAGATGGGTTATGCTGTATAGGTCGTGGCCTCGGCGTAGCTACTTGTGCCCGCAAGCAAGCCTTAGGCACCCAAATTTGTCTTGATTGTGGGCTAGCCTTCATCGACTTCTTGGGCACCCAAATAGATTTCACGTTAGCAGGAGAATTTCTGCAAGACTTCTTATTAATGTCGTGTTGTTGGTTATTAAGAAGAGACTTAGCCCGCGTAGTTGGCGGTGGTGCAACCGGTTGTTCGCCTTTCCGCACCCACACATGGTTTACTTTCTGGGAAATTATGCTGCACAGGTACTTTTGATCTCGGACATAGGTGGTACTCTGCTTCTTCTGCCTTTGATCCACCTTGGGTTGCTGCCTCCTTCTGGCCTTTGGAAAAGAAGGGAGTTCCGTTGCATCCCTGACTCCTTTTTTGCGAATATCATTCCTCTGCAACACATGGTTTTGGACAAGAACAGCATGGTCATCTTCATGTGTACCCCTGGAAGGACCAGGAGTCTGTGCCTTTCCTAGTTCCTTGAGTGCTCCATTGTCTAACTCTACTGTAACTCGACTATGATTGACCCAAACCTGGAGAAGTCCACTTCTTAGGTTTAAATTGACTGCTTGGTCATAGATCCAATCTTGACCCAAGACAAGAGGTTCAGTGAGATCCTCATCTTGACACACCAGTACTTTAACAGTCATTTCCTCATCATGAATGTAGAGGGGAAGTTCCACCTCGCCCATGCAAGGGGTTTCCACGCCTCCCAATCCTATGAGATATGCTTCCACAGGATTGACAGTTAACTGTAACTCTTGACAGTAAGACACTCTAACAGCACTAGTGGCTGCGCCTGAGTCAATCAAGGCTCTTACGTTCCTTGCACTCTTTCCTTGTCCTATATCTAGGGTTAAGAAAGGACGTCTGTCAATTATCCTATGCGAGCTTGTTCCTGCAACTTCACACATGGCCATAGGATATCCTTGATCTGCATAGTCATTCGCTCTAGGCTGATCTCTACCTTGCCTTCGTAACTTCATCCTTCTGATGCGTTCTAAAGCTTCTGCTTGAGCTTCTTCTCGAACTCGCTTTTCTTCCTCTTTGCGTTTCTTAGCAGTGTTGAGTCGGCTGAGCATTTCCTCCGTGAGGGGTTCCTGATACAACTTGACTCTGCAACCACTAATATAGTTTGGGAGAACATCACCCTCTAATGTGGCCAATTGTACTGCTCCACTCGTGGAGATCCTATTGATGATCATAGGTCCGTAGCCTCTCTTTTCTAGCTTCCTTGCGTGTTGTTTCAGTGTATAGACTAAAACTAGATCTCCTGCTTTCAAACCTTTATCCTTCACATGGGCATCGAAGTATGCTTTCTGTCTCTTCTTAGGTGCATATATTCCTGCCGCTGCTCTCAGTCTTGTTTCTCCTAATCGTTCAAGGTCAAAGATCCTAGAGGAGAGCTCATGACCAGTCCATTCTTGCTCTTGCGCTACTTTCAACGTAGGTATTAAGAAGTCCAACGGTAGCACAGCGTTTTGGCCAAATACCATCTGAAAGGGGGTGGCTTGGAGTACCGTTTTGTAGGCGACTCGGTATGCCCAAACAGCATGATGTAGCTGTTTGTCCCAATCAGAGCGTTTAGTGTTCACTAATTTTGTCAGTACATTGCATAAGATCTTATTAGTGCTCTCAGCTTGTCCATTAGCTTGAGGGTGATAGGGGGCAGACTTCTTGTGTATTACCAGGAATTCTTGGAGTAGATTTTCAATCACTTCGTTCAAGAAGTGAGTGCCTCTATCACTTACAAGCTCTATAGGTAGCCCATATCTTGTGAACACATTCTCAAACAAGAATTTGGCAGTTGTTTGAGCATCGTTCTTTGTCGTAGCCTTTACCTCTACCCACTTGGTGAGATAATCTGTTGCAACAATGATGTATTCCGCATGAGAACCCTTAGCTGGGGGATTAATAGGACCTACAAAGTCTATTCCCCACTTAGAGAATGCACGTCCACCCATCATAGGTTTCAGTGGCATCTCATCTTTTCGTATAGGATACTGAGTTCTCTGACAGACATCACATCGCTTCACATAGGTATGTGCATCCATGTGAAGGGTAGGCCACCAGAAGCCTGCAAATAGTATTGCCTTGATCACCCGATCCGGTCCAAAGTGTCCTCCTGCTACACCTTGGTGAGCAGTTTCCAAGATCTTAAGATATTCACTCTCATGGACACACAGTCTCAGGTAACCATCTTTACAGCGTTTGTATAGATTATCACCAATGAGTGAGTAATCCAGGGCTTCTTGTTCTAAACTCCTTTTCCTAGCCAGAGTCATATCTGGAGGGAATGTGTTTGTCCTCAGGAAGGATACTAGAGGTTCGCTCCAATCTGGCACAATGGATACTTGATAAAGAGTGGCGTGTTCCACTGGTGGTTTAGTGCAACAGATTGGGCATTCCTTGCACAACTTTTGGACATCCGCTTCCATAGTTGGCCAATGCACTCCGAGTCTCCTTAGTGTCTGTAAGGTCCGTTGCTTTGAATGGTGTTGCTCTAGTGCACCTACATGTGCTAATTGCAACCATTTAGCGTACTCATCCTCTTCTACGCAACAAGCCAAGATCCCTTGATCTGTGTGCTTGTACATACTTCCTGCCATGATGTGGTACTTTTGGGCTTTTACAACTTCTCTATTCCGTGTGTTTACCACTGGATGATTAGGCCCGTATGTCAATACTGGTACCAATGGCTTAGCCCACTGCGGCACCACTTCCAAATTAAACAAGTAAGCATCAGGAAGGTCATCTGATACTCCTTGTGGGGCCTCTCCCGATGTGAGCCTAGAAAGATGATCAGCTCTCAAATGAGTCCTACCTTTCCTTACCACAACCTCAAAATCATATTCCTGTATTGCATGGCTTGTTTACGAGATATAACAATGCTTGATGATCAGTAAAAAATTTAAACTTATTTGCAAGCAAATAGTGTCTAAATTTCTTAACTGCATATACCATGCCTAATCCTTCTCGCTCTGTAGTGGTGTAATTCCGTTCAGCCGCATTCAATTGTCTACTGGCATAGGCAATTGGAAGATCCATATTACCTTCACCAGTAGGTTGTGCAAGCACACACCCAATAGCATAATTGGATGCATCCACATGAACATGGAATGGCTTATTCCAATCTGGTGTGGTCAAGATTGGTGCTGAACATAATCTTCGTTTCAGCTCCTGGAAGGAATTCTCACATTCATCCGTCCACTCAAAGTTTGTCAGAAGTCCGTACATGGGCTTTGCAATGACAGCATACATGTGTATAAATCGTCGGTAGTAACCACAATGCCCCATGAAAGCTTGTACTTCCTTGACATTCTTTGGCCTAGGTAGCTCTGCTATAGCTCTTACTTTCTCTTCGTCAGTAGATATGCCATTCTTTGACACTATGTGCCCTAAAATCTTGCCTTGCCTGACCATAAAAACGCACTTTTCTGGGTTCAGGCAGACTTGATATTCTCTACATTTGTCAAAGATTTGTCTGAGTTCAGGGATATGGGTTTGTCTAATGTTGGAATGAGCACAAAGATCATCAACGTAGACTTCTAAACTCTTCCTCAGGAACTCCTTAAACACATGGCACATCAGCCTCTGGAAGGTAGTTGGTGCATTGGTAAGCCCAAATGGCATTACTCTAAAAGCAAAAATGCCCCATTCTGTGGCAAAGGCTGTCTTATGCTGATCCTCTGGAGCTATGGCTACTTGATTGTAGCCCGAAAATCCATCAAGGAAGCTGTACACTTCCTTGCCTGCCACTCTTTCTAAGAGATGTTCTGTGATGGGAAGCGGATAGTTATCTCGAATTGTGGCTGCATTAACCTTTTTCAAGTTAATACACACACGCAGCTTGCCATTCTTCTTGGGCACCACTACGATGGGGGATACCCATTCAGTGTGCTCAATTTCATAGATAAATCCAGCTTCAACCAGTCTATCTATCTCTTCGTTGATCTTAGCAGCGTAATTATCGTTATATGTGTAGGGTTTTTGTTTAGAGGGTTTAGCATCTGAGGTCATGGGGATGGTGTGTGAGCATATGTCAGGGTCAACACCTTTCAAATCCTTGTAACTCCAAGCGAATACATCTCTTTATTCTCTTAGCAAGGCAATTAACGCATGCTCTTCTTCCTCTGTTAGGTCATGACCTATGTACGTACATCTCTCCTCTCCTTCTTCTAGGGCCACTACGATTTTCTTGGTAGTTTCTTTGTTATCATAGGCCTCTCTTGATTGTGCCTCTCGTTTAGGCATTCTTATCATGACTCTTCTGTCGTCTATCTCGTACTTCTTGAAATTTTCTGGGACCTCAAACAAAGATTCTTCCTCTTCTTGGGAGACTTCTCTCTTCTTTCGTTTCTTTCCTTCTTCCTTTGGAGTCACGTGTGTTGTTAATCTTACATCATTTATAATCTCTCCATGCCTCTGGGGTTGAAATTCTATTTCATGGAAGTATTCTTCATCTGATGCAAATGGTGGGTCCATAATGATAGACTCTAGATCGGAGTCACTTGCATCCTCAAAAGCATCAGGGCTAGGTTCGCATTCTTCTAGAACTACCTCTCCCATGATTGGCTCTATGGAGAAGACTGAAATGTCATAGCCATCCTCATCACAGTGAGGTGTCCATTGTTCTTCATTGATGGCTACATCCATTGTTGCTAAAATTTCTGCCCAGCCATGGGGTTCAAATTCCTCATCAGGAAAAACTACAGGTGCATAGGCTGGGTCTTGAATTGATCTATGTGTTTCTTTTGCACCTACCTCTCTGGCTTTCTCTCTCTTCTCTTCTTCTACTGCTACCTTGCACATCCATAAGTGAGTGTCTTCATGCATCCATGAGGATCCAGACCCTATGGAATGCACCGATTCTGTATCATCTTTGGCTCTATGGATGGGATTCCATTGGATAGGAGGGACATCTCTATGAGAATAATCCTTGAGATTGACTTTGGTCGTAACACCCAAGTGTTGCAAATACAAGGAGTTGGTTCCCCAATCCTGTACCACTTGCAACTGTCGCATAAATGGTCTTCCCAAAATCATCTCATAGGCATGATTTTTGCTGAAGTCACATATGGCAAACGTATGCTCAAACTCGACACCACAAGTGGTGAGAGTTATTCCTTCTAGCAATCCTAGGGGTCTCTCTATGTGACCATCGGCCATCTGCAATTTCATTCTCGTTGGCCTGAGTGCCGGCTTGCCCCAACGCTTCCATAGGGAAGTAGTGGCAATTGCAACTCCTGCACCTGAGTCCAAAATTGCCTTGGTGGTGTACTCCTGGTAGGTGATGGGAAGATAGGTGTTCCCTTCTTCACCTTCACACATATCTCCTATCTTATCCAAGGGAATTTCTGGCACTGTCCTATGGGATCCTACCTGGGAACAAGGTTTTGCTATCTCTGGTACTTGTTTGGCTACATGTTTCCATAATTCAGGTCTAACCTTGAGTAGCTCTTCTAACTTGAGATTACACTGCACGTTAGTGTTCTTCACTACCTCTGTGTTCCTAGGTATGACTGAATCTTCGTTTCTTACCATGACTGTAGGTGCTCTCATACAGGTGGACTTTGCTTCCCATGGTCCTGTGAAGTGGGGTAACTCTTGTATGGAATTAGATTCAAAGTCCAATCTCTCGTGAGATTGAGTACTCTCATGTTCCCCGTAAATAGATGGGATGTCTTGTGGGAATTGGTCGTGTGCATCATCCACAAGTTCAAAGGGAGGGGCGACTTCACTTTCGTTATCCCATTTGTCTTCTTGAATCTCTCGCAGGAAGTCTGGTGCAAACCGATTCATAGAAGAAGAAGTGTCTGGCTCCGTAGAATTAGGCGCATAAGCAACCTGGGAAGGAGGGCTTATTCTATCGTTGGATCTCTCCTCGTTCTCATAGATGGCTGGAGCACAAGCTTCCTGGGGAGGGTTACTTATTCTATTACTTTTCCGAACAGGCTCATACGCTCCCTGAGAAGGAATGTAGGCAACCTGTGGAGGTACGCAAGCTTTCGAGGGAGGCTCATGTGCCTTTTGGGGGGGAAGATAAGCTTCTTGAGGAGGCACATGGGCTTCCTGAAGAGGCTTGCTTATCCGTTCTCTTGCCCTTTCCTTTCTTTGAGGGGCAGGTTCCTTTTCTGATTGTGCAATTAGCCTCTCTATTCTTTCTAAGGAGGGGAAGTTGTCTGGTTTAGTGGAATTGGCCACATAAACTTCCGATGGGGGATGGTTCATGTTTTTGCTTGCTTTATCTTTCTCTTGATTTTTTTCTTCCTTGGCAGATCTTGCAATTATTCCCTCTAACTTCTCTAGGAATCCATCCAAGTGTAATTGCGTCTTGGCTGAGCCCGAGTAATTGAAAAGGCGACTAGCTTCAAACATAGTCTGAGCCAATGCGACCATTTTCGCACACAGCTTGGTTCTTTCTATCTCTAGGTCAGCTCTGGGATAGCACTTGTCATGATCCGTGACGTTTGGCCCTTCTTGGATTCTGGCCTGATATGCTTTAAGCATCATGTCTATGTCTTTAGGAGTGGGATCAGCTAATACTGATCCTGTTTGGGGTGGTGGATGGGTTACGTGGGGTGTCTTAGAGGGTGGAGGGATGGAGGGTGATGGGGATGGTAGCGGTGGGAATGTGTGAGAGTGCGGTTGAGATGTGATCTCTATGATTTTAGCCTTGGTTTCTCGTAGACTTTCCTCAAGTTCACTCATCTTCTTTGCCCATTGCCTTTTCATGCGTTCGCGGCTATCTCTCCAAGCTCTTGTTCTCTTTTTATTTTGGCTCTCAATATCGCTAGCGTCTGGGCTCTTTTCTTTGCCTACCCCTTGGTTTTGTTGCACTGCTTGAGCTCTCGTGACTACCTGTACGGGTGCAGTGGAAGTAACACTTCCGCTGGAATCTACCACTAACTCAATAACATTGATAGGCGTGATTTTTGGCATATTATTGGGGTTCTTTGGGCAATCTCGTAAGAGATGCTCTTTTCCACAATCTTGGCAGAAGCCTTGGATCGTCACTGACTGGTTTTGTGTAAGTGGAGGTAAGGGGCAATCACGAATGAGGTGATCTCCTTGGCATCTGTAGCACGGTCCTCTTGGGAATGGAGGTCTTACTTGCCTAGGTTGAGGCCTAGGGTTGGGGTTTGCATACATGACGTTCGTGTAATCTGACTCCCAACTAGGTTCGTTTGTCTCTTCGCTATAATAGGACTCACCATGCTCAGGAGACTGCATGTAGTAGGCCTGGGGGCTATCAACATGTGTAGAATCAAAGCTATGGTCACTCGGGTCACTTTCAGAAAGCAAGGGTGTTAGAGGGACTATAGCTCTATTCAGGTTCTCTTCTGCAGCAGTATACTTTACCGGAATCACATTAGCTGGGGCTGGGGGTTGTTGTGCTAGCACAGGCTGAGGCCTTTGTTGGTTTTGATATTGAGGTTGGAAATTTTGTTGTGGCCTACCATATGGTTGTGGAGGGTACGGGTTCTGGTATCTTCCCTGCTGAGGGTATGGCTGAGGGTGGGGTTGCCTAACTGCCTGCTTGTTGTATGGGCAATCTTGTGCAGTGTGATTGGTGTATCTCCGTTCTATGGTGCAGTACTGGCTACTAGGATTTACTTGGGGCTGAGCCATAATGGGGCAGACATTCGCCATGTGGTCACCACCACAAGTGTAGCACCTTTTCACAGGGGCAAACCTTGGGATTTGTTTACTAGTTACCCCTAATTTCTGAGCTACTTTCTCTGCGAGTTCCTCAATTGATGTGGATTGCGTGGAAGAGTGACTAGATGCACTATCTGAATCTTTGTAGATTTTGGAAAGCTCTAGTTCTTCCCCTAGGTTATCTTCAATGTCAATGCACATGCGTAAACACTCTTCTATAGTCCTAGGGTCTTTCAGATACACATAGGATCTCAATTTCGTACTCAGCAATCCATCAAGGAATAAGGCTACTTGTTTGGCAGGTGTGGGTAGCTCCGAAACAGGGCACCTATCAAGATATTGTCTAAATCTTCTTCCTGCCAATCTCACAGTCTCTTGGGGAGTCTGTTTGAAGCTGTGAATCAATGAGGAGGTATTGTGTCTTATGCCACTCTTAGAGAACTCTACGATGAAAGCCTCTAGGAGTTGGTCTATACATCTGAATTGTCGCTCATCCAATGGCTGAAACCATGTAAGTGCTGTGTTCCTAAGGGTTAGACCGAAGGCATTGTATTGCGTGAATAGATCCTCCACTTGTTCAGCTCTCAAGACTTGCTTGAACTCCGCCACATGATCATAGGGATCTCTTGTGCCATCAAAGTAATTCTTCATGGACTTAACTAGCTGGGTTGGTCTCAACGTTCTTGTGTGCTCTCTAGGTCTCGGCAGAGGAAATCCATCCACATTTCTTTGGTTCCTATGAGCTCTAAGCATCTCAGGTTCTACCCTATTCATCTCCGTCCTCGTTCTTTCACTGCCCCCTGGGTTGGCAAAGCTTACTTCTGGTCTATCTCTACTTCTGTCTCTTTGAGTTCCATGAGCTTGGGATGTTCCAGCTCCAGGGTGACCATAGGACACATTCAATCTTGGTTGGGGGAAAATGAATTCACCCTTCCAAGTGTAAGCATGCCTATCATTTTCTGTCACCACAAAGATCCTTTCCGGAGTGTGATCTAAGTAGGTCACTCTGCCTGGGCTATCAGGATCCTTAAACTCATAGATCATGATATTTCCTATATCAGTTGGCTGATTGGATTTATACCTCCAAAAGGCTTCGTCAGTTTCTCGATTGAGGAGCAACTCTATGCTCTTGTTGTCTTGGGGAACCCACTCAGGCGTGATAATCCTAGTGAGAACAGATTTGCCTCGGGGGGTTCTAGGTTCTGCACCCATGTTTCCTTGTTCCAAGTCATCTAAGTCCGCTTCTGAGATTACATTCCCAAATTCATCTGTCCTATCTGGGTGACTGGTGACTACGTATATGGTTCCTTCTTTGTCCAGGTATGCACCGTTTTCAAACTTGACAGCTGGGTGCTCTAGTCCTATGGATTGGTCAGGGTTTTTAATCTGGACCACGGATCTTCCTAGGCCGTCCTCATAGATGCTAGCACCTAATCGGTTGGTCCTAAGGTATTCCAGCTGAGTTTTGTAAGGGCCTTCCACCCTGTGCAAGTATGGCACTCCTGAACTTCCCGTAGGTCTGTCCATGCCTTGAGACATCTCTGACTCACTGGTCTTAGAGCTAGGGTAGTACGAGTGGTGGCTCAACTGCTGGGCCCAAGACCTAGCAGTGTGCTTAACACTAGCCTCTGAAGATCTAAGGCTTTGTCTCTCCCTTACTAGATGTCGTCCTGATCTAAGGTTCATATGCCTATCTAAGTAGCCCAATTCTTTGCCCAGAGTATAACCTCGTTGCCGATCAATTGGTATCAGTCACTTGATCCTTTTTAGTTGTTTCTCGTGTTTAAGGTCTTGTTTGATATTACGTCGTCAGGAATACTTGAATGTTCTTCGTGCTTTTAGGTTGATCGTTCCACGTTAGGTTCTTTTCCTTTATGTTATCGACAGTACAGAGATTAGGTTCTTAGCTTGAACTTGAGTTTTTAGGTAGTCTTCAACTTGATAGCTGCTTATCGTCGCCCTGACTTGCTCCTACCTCTAGTCGTCCTTAGCCTAAACTATGAATTGACAGAGGGGGTTAAAAGTTTCCAACCTTTTGTTTCCTGCTTGGTTGCCCTTGAGTGCCCAGGAAGTGTGTTCCCAAGCTTGCACTTACACTTGCTTAGAACGCCTTTTGATGCTCTCAATAGATCTGTAAAAGTTCCAAAGTTAGCTTAAAGATTTAAATTCCAAAGACAGAACCAATGATTTTCATTCCTGTAGCACAAACACAAACTTGCATAGTGATTTTCAAGAAAACAATCCTAAGGACCCCTGACTTTGATCCCCCTGGGTATGGTCAACTTCAAAATACCCTACCTGAAAATCAATGCATTATCTTTATAAAAAACAGTTGAGGGCGTGTAGTATATGCCACGAGCTTTCCAACAAGCCCTAGAGCTCAAAAAATTGATTTCGTATGAAAAAGTTATGACCGTTCAGGGTTTAGGGGGTTAAAACAAGATTCAATCTGGCCGACAGATCCTAGGATTTTCTCCAAATCACAAGTGTAGGAACCTCCCAAAATGCTAATAGATTGACTATTTTGCCCCAAAATTATCCCAACTTTTGAACAAAATCAAACCCTAATTTTTGGCCGAAAAGCCTGTCAATCGCGATCGACAGGTCTGTCAATCGCGATTGACAGAGGTGTCCGTCGGGGCTGTCAGTCGCGATCGACAGTGTCAATCGCGATCGACAGAGTCGATCGTGGCTGTCAATCGCGATCGACACGTTTTCCGGTTTTTTCGCCGAAATTTCAGTCAATCGGGGGCCTATCAGTCGCGATGGACACGTGGCTACGCGCAAAAGTCAATCAATCGTGGAATTTCAGTCAATCGCGATCGACGGTGTCAATCGCGATGGACAGAGGTGTCGGTCGTGCCTGTCGATCGCGATGGACGGTATCAATCGCGATTGACAGGGTCCTACGTGGTAGTCAGTCGATCGTGGAGGTCTGTTGGTCGCGATTGACAGGGTCTGTCGGTCGCGATTGACAGGGTCTGTCGGTCGTGATTGACAGAGGCTGTCGGTGGCGATTGACAGAAAACCTCAGAATTTTTCTACTGTTTTTAGTGTTTTAGGATGTGCTCCTTGTGCTTGTTCTAGTGGTGCACTCAATTTTGTGAAAAGCCAAAAATTTCTGTCAGTCGCGATCGACAGAAGCCTGCGACCGCGAGACAGTTTCGATTATTTTTGTACCTGCGCAGGAAGCTGGGGATGATGATACAGCTAGAACCTGCAATGAAACTCAAGAAACATGCAAAATCCGCACACACAATATCGCTCTCTCGCTCTCTCTCACACGTGAAATGAGGGAAATGAGGTGGGGAAGGTGATATGATCGAAAAAATAGAAATTTTCACGATGTGGAGATGGAGGTGGGCGATTGTGATGATGATGATGGTGATGAAGATGGCGAAGAAAGTAAAAGAAAATCGAGGAGAGTGAAGAAAATACCTACAACTCCAACGCATCAACTCTACGTCTTACCATCACACGCTCGTCCTCAAAGCTCGATCCCCGGCAACGGCGCCAAAATTTAGTGTAGCTCAGTGATGAGTAGCACCTCCTTTAATGTCAATCCGGGGAGACGTGAGAATGGTATGAAGACCTCGAGCAAGTGGCGGCACAAGTGCGTGAGTGAGAAGCACACTCGCATGCACACACATACACACACACGTGCACACACGGCAAGACAAAGAGGGAGAATCAATGGAGTTCTTAGATTACTTTCAAAAGCTCTTACCAGTTTGTTTCAATTACAATCCACCCAAAAATGAGCTCTCTAGCTCTTTTTATAGTTTTTGGCTAAGTTTTGGCCCTGTCCAGACCTAGTGTCCGGCCTAGTTAAAAATTAGGTTCCAGGGCTTATTTGAGGGCTCAAACGATATCTAAAAAATATGAAAATTGGCAGGTAGATACTTCTAAAGCTCCTCAAGCTCAAGGACTCCTTGGCTTGCACAAAATAGAGCTACAAAAAGATGAATTGGTATTTACAATGGTGTTTAGTGATGAAAATCACTTTAAATGGGTGTAAAGGATTTGAAAATTTAAAGGTTGCCTTAGTGCTAGATCTGCGTTGAGTGCTCGTACTTGCTTCTTCATGAGGAAAATTACTGGCCTATTTGCCAGATCTTCGTTGACTCCCTTGTCTGCTGCTAACAGTCATGGAAGGCTCTCATGGCTATTTAAGCACCATTCAAGCTCATTCTAAGTGTGTGTTGATGGTAGGAAGTCGGGGTGCTGCTTATACATGTGCTATTGAGCCCTATTTTATCATAGGAGCTCATATTCTCTTGTATATCTCTCCTACCCTTTCCAAAGGGTGTTGAATTTCTATAACTTGTTAGGACTTCATTTTCTCTCTATAGGAAGCCCTATTTTTAGAGTTCTTATACTTTCTGGATATCTTATAAAGCAAGGATTATATATCCAAAAGGGTTTTGATGAATTCTTCTTGTAGTGTGAGTTATAGCTATTTTTTTATCTTCTAGCCTGTCTCGAAAAATGAAAGGAAAACTAGTATGTCTTGTGTGACTAGGTATACTAGTCTATAGGTGCTCTAGGTCCAATGATTCATAGCTCACTAGAAATCCCTTAGCATCTATTTTATGTGGCTAAAAGTGTTTTTCAATTGGATTCGGAAATTCTTATTCATATCAGCTTTCGTGAGTACTAGTCTGAGAGTAGCTAGGTCTTGGGCCGGGTCCAAGCATCTTGTTGTGCATTTGGAGGAGAAGTCTTCCATCAGTGGTATGAGAGCAGCTTGAAGACATCAAGCTAAGTGCAAGAAGACTTGAATTCAAGCAAGGCAAAAAGGTGAAGTACTTGAAGGCCACATCAAGGGGAAGCATCTAGAGGAGTGCTCACCTTCAAAGGAGTAAAGCTATCTACAAATTCTATAGAGGTAACACACACCTACTTTTATCATGGTTGATAATTCCAATGTTATTGAAAAACTTGAGAAGAGAAACTACTAGCCTTGGAGGTTTAGGATGCTCAATTTCATATTAATCATGGATCTAGGTGGCATCATTGATGGATCAAATGTCAACACAGTACCATTGGATCCTATGGCACCCGGCACAATTGAGTTGAAGGCCATGAAAGATTGGGAGATAAAAAATAGAACGAAAGTGTTCATGATCTCATAATTTTCTAGTAATACAATGATTGCATATATTCAATCAATGGAGACAGCTAAGGACATGTGAAACTACTTAGAGAGGATGTTTACAACTAACACCAAAGCTAGGAAGGTGCAGCTCAAGAATGATCTTAACAACCTCAAGAAGTCAAGTAATCTATCCGTCTATGAGTACATTATGAAAGCTAAAAACATTAGGGACCCCCTTGCAACAATAGGCACCCAAGTGGATGATGACGACATGGTGGCCTATTGTTTGAATGGTCTCAAGGAAGATGACAAATGGAGGCTATTCACTTCTTCTTTGTACGCTAGAGAGAACATGCTTGACCTTGATCAACCTACCACATTCATGATCAATGAGAAGATGCTTCAAGGAGGAAACAAAGGTAAAGTTTCTCAATCTATGTTATATGTAGGAAATGGAGAGAAAGGTAGAGGCAAGGGAAAAGGAAGGACAAATCAATCCAATGATACACATGAAGATGAAGCTAGCACATCCTATGGCTAAGGAAAAGGAAAGAACCAAAGAGGTAGAGGCAGAGGTGATTACAAAAATCAAGGCAAGAGAGGTGAGTGCTATTCATGTGGAAAGAAATGCCATTGGGAAAATTAATGCCCTTTGAAGAATCAAGGTAACTATATTGCTAATGAAGGTAATGGCCAAATGTTAGCCATGAGCCATGCCTATAGGGATGTGCAAGAAAAAGATGAAAAGTGGTACATGGATAGTTGTTTGTAGCAACCACATGTCATGTATGATGTGTTTGATACATTCAAAAGGTTCAAGGCACATGTTGAGAATGAAACAATCCACAAGATCCAAACTCTAAGATCAGATTGTGGAGGAGAGTACTACTCCAATGATTTTACCAAGTCTTGTAGGATAAAAGGATAAATAAGTAATATACATGCATGTATACCCCTCAACATAATGGTATTTGTGAAAGAAAAAATAGACAAATTGCAGAGGCAGCTAGATGCATGTTAAATGACATGAATTTTCCATTTACATATTGGGCTGATGCAGTAAATACAGCTTCTTACTTAATGAATAGGATGACCACATCAGGACTTCATGATGCTACTCTAAATGAGGCTTATTACCAAAGGAAGCCTGACTCGTCACATCTAAGGATTTTTTGATATGTATGCTATGTCCATGTACCTCACGAGGTGAGGGAAGGTAAGAAGGATGCTAGGGTAGAGAAGTGCATCTTTATAGGTTACTCTATAGAACAAAAGGGGTATAGATGTTACAATCCCATCATAAAGTAGCTTACAATATCAAGGGATGTGGTATTTGATGAACTGAATCCATATTATGAACCATCTAATGCATTGCACATTGAAGATATTGAGGAAGCAAAAAAAATATATGAAGAACAAAATCGGGTTAGAACAAGTTTGAGTGGCCCCTCCACTTCGAGTCCATCAAGGACTCCTTCATCACTGAAAGGAAAAGAGAAGGAAGGTGAACCAAGCTGAGCATGTAGCCACAACTAATATGATCAGGGTAATGTGGTAAGGGACTTCCATTCTAGTGAGGATGAAGATGATTTTGAAGAGGTACTGACTCCTAATGTGAAACAAAAGAGGGACTTGGAGAAGTATTCTACCACAAATAATGAGAGGAGGTCAGAGAGGTTTAAAAATCCTATTAAAAGGATAAAATATAATAGTTTCATTGCTAGGAATTATGCTTTTATGTCTTAGGTTGTGAAGGACAAGGAACTGTGCACATTTGAAGAAGCTTGTCAAGACAAGTTATGGATAAATGCTATGAGAGAAGAGATGAATGCTCTTCATGACAATCATACATGGGAGCTTATACCTAGGCAAGATGACATGAAATTGGTCACAAATAGGTGGGTCTACAAGATCAAAAGAAACTCTAATGGATCCATAGCTAGGTATAAAGCTAGACTTGTAGCTAAGGGTTTTACACAAACACATGGGATAGATTATGAAGAGACATTTAGTCCTATTGCAAAAATAGTTACAGTTAGAACATGATTGTAGTTGGAGCTTCTCAAAGGTGGAAATCGATCCAATTAGACATTAAAAATTCTTTTCTAGATGGCGATCTTGAAGAGACTATCTACATGCAATAACCCATGGGATATAAGGACCCTAGAAACCCTAATTATGTATCCAAACTCAACAAAGCTCTGTATGGACTTAAGCAAGTACCAATGGCATGGAATCAAAGTCTTGTCGAGTACCTTATTAGATGTGGATATGCAGCAAGTGATGTTGATCCTTCACTTTATCTAAAAAGGCTTGATGAGAAGTCTGTGTACATATGCATATATACTTATGATTTAATAATAATAGGTGATAATGATGCAGATATCAAGGATATCAAGGCAAAATTGGCCAAGGATTTTAAATTTTTAGATCTTGGTGCGCTAAAGTACTTCTTAGGCATTGAGGTTGTATATGCCAAGCAGGGTTTGTATATTATGCAAAGGAAATACTTATTTGACTTTCTATAGAGATGTGGTATGAGTAGTTGCAAGCCATTGAAACAAACAATGGATTGCAATGTCAAGTTGAGCAAAGTCCAACGTGATAAGCTCAAGGATGAGCATGTATATAGAAGTTTGATTGGGTCTTTAAATTATGATACCATTACCAAACTTTATCTATCTTATAGTGTTGGAGTGATTTAACAATTCATGCATGCACCCACACTTGATCACTTGAATGCAGGTAGAATGATTCTAAGGTACATCAAAGGTACAATCAATAAAGGCCTCTATTATGCATATGATAGTGATTTGAAACTAAAAGTTTATGAAAATGCTGATTGGGGTAGCTCCAAGGAAGATAGGAATATCTGAAGATACATAGGGATGCTTGAGAAGATTTGTGTATCATGGATTTCAAAGAAACAACCCATAGTTACATTATCTTCCATAGAGGCAGAATATAGGGTTCTTGCTCAACTCACATGTGAGGTAATGTGGTCTAAAAAGCTCTTAAAAGATTTGGATATTCAGTTTGGCACTGCTTCATTGCTTGGAGATAATATCTAAAGTATCTAGCTTCCAAAGAATCTAATGTTCCATGCTAGGAGCAAGCATATAGAAGTTCATTATCATTTCATAAGAGAAAAGATTGTGGATAAGTAGGTGGATGTTATGCATATCAACACCAAGGAGAAAATTTTGTACCGTCTTACAAAGTTCTTGGATGCAAAGAGGATGGAAAATTTCAAACGCATGATAAGTATTAAGGAACCAGCCCCCATAGTTGAAAGCAAAGAAGTTTGAGATTGAGGGGGAGTGATAAAATTTATATGTTTTCTATGCCACTCTCAAACATATGTTTTTCACAAAACAACTTCATTTTAAGGTTTTTGAACCTTAAGAAAGTCAAAGCACATGTTTGAACTTATCCAAAAGGAGGCATTGAAGCACCAAACGACACTCCAATGAAGAGACAAAGTCACAAGGTAGCTGAAGAGATAAGGGGGGCATGTGAAGAGACATGGAGGACATATGAAGATTCATGGAAGGATCTCTCACTATTTAAGCACCCTCCAAGCTCATTCTAAGTATGTGTTGATGGTAGGAAGCTAGGATACTACTTATACATGTGCTATTGAGCCATTGTCTATCATAGGAGTCCATATTCTCTTGTATATCTCTCCTACCCTTTCCAAAGAGTGCTGAATTTCTATAGCAACCTGTTAGGAATTCATTTCCTCTCTTTATGAAGCTCTATTTTCATGTTTCTTATATGTCGAAACCTTATAAAGCAAGGATTATATATGCAAAAGGGTTTTGACAAATTCTTCTTTTTCTATGAGTTATAGTCGTTTTTTTGACTGCTAGTCTGTCTCGAAACATGAAAGGAAAACTAGTATGCCTTGTATGACGGACTTGATTGGTCTATGTATGTCCAATTCTAGTAATTTATAGGTCATTGGAGTGATCTAAGTGCTTTGTTTATGTTTCTAAAAGGGTTTATCAATTGGATTCCAGAATTTTGAGTATATATGCTTTAGTGAGTATTGGTCTAAGAGTAGCTAGGTCTTGGGCAGGGTCCAAGATTCTTGTTGTGCATTCGGAGGAGATATCTTTCCACACACATGATGTTGTAGATAATTCCATTTCTAATGGAGATTACCATGATGCACTTGTTGATGAGAGGGATGATATAGAGGATGCAAAACCTATGCCTAAGAGGCTAGTGTAGACTTTGTGAGATAGCAAATTAGATGCATCTCTATCATATCGTACTCGTTCATGATTGCGTAGTGCTTCTTTTGCATCAAATTGCTATGCAATGGTTGCCTCTAGTCTTTGTGATGTGAATGTTGTTGGAACTTTAAGCTTAAACTATGCTTGAGGTGGATTTAATCTACATCAAAAAACTATCATTTGGATTATGTCAAAATATCCATTGAAGCTTATTTGTTGTATTCTTTTAAAGATTGTTTATGGATCATTTATCAACGTAAAAGCCTAGAGATTTACACATGTAAAAGGGAAAAATGAGAGCTCAAATTTCATGAATTTTAGGTGGTTGAGCTTTACAATCAATGAATCAATCAATCACCTAAAAGTAGATCAAATTAGATCTTCGATTTTCCTAGATTGTAGGAAAGTGAATTGATTCTCTTCAACAAATAATCCCTCCTTTGTTTGAATTCAAAATCCACTTGTAAAATTCATGGAACACTTCAAGAGTCTACAGAGACTTCAAAACACTTTTACATTACATGGAAGCAATATATATACACTTTTGGCCATCATTGTCTTCCTCCTTCATTTATCTACATCATCTTCTTCAACAACAATGAACTTGCAAAGGTTGTTTCTCTCTCTAAAGAGATTCAAATCGGATAGCTGAGCATTCATTGAATAGTTAATGCTATCTAGTTTATGTGTACAAATTTTTAAATCATTTGGTTTTGTGAATTGGGAGAAATTGTTTTTCTTCTATCTTAGGGTCTATCTCTGTGCACCCCTAAAAAATAGGAGGTACCACTGTTGAGTGTCAAGTTCATTCCAAAACCGTATTTTTCTTATTACTTGTAATCGTGTGCATTCTATGCACTCAACACTATGTTTATCATTCCTCCAAAAGGATTTTTTCTCTCCAAGTTATTTCAATGGTATTAGAGCTAGATCAAGATGGGTGATGGCTTTCCCTCAATGACTAAGAAGCTTGATAGACACAACCATGCGGCTTGGAAAATCAGAATGGAGGTCTATTTGCAAGGTAGAAATTTTTATGGAATTGTAGTAGGTACTGAACCTATGCCTACCCCAAGATCCAAAGGAGGACCTACACAAGAGGAGACAGATAAGCTCACACTTTGGCGTGCTAGGTATGCTCAAGAAAGGTCATACATACTAAACTCTATCTCTTATTTTCTATTGCCACATATTAGAGGATGCAAGACATCTCAAGAGACTTGGGATGTCTTAGAGGCTTTCTTTTATGCTAGTACAAAGGCAATGAAGAACCATGTTTGGAATGAGTTCAATCAGATGAAGAAGACACCTAAACAAACCATCACAGAGTTTGATCTGAAGGTCAAGGAGGTTGATGATCAATTGGCATCCATTGGAGAGCTGATTGAAGAAGAGTTCATCATGAATCAAATTCTCAATGGGATTAGGTGACAATCAATGATAGTCTTTCATCGTAGCTTACGATCTCATCATGGATGTGAAAACTCCAAACTTGAACACCTTCCTTGGACAAATGTTCAATCAAGAGGCCAACAATAGCATAAAGGAATGTAACTCCTATCATGGTAATTCAGCTAGTGCTCTATATGCAGATAAGGCGGACAAGAAGCTAAAAGGCAAGAAGAAGGAAGAAGATGAAGAGGAGACTTCCCAAGCCAACTTTGCAGGCAAGAAAAAGTGGAAAGGGAAGAAGAAAGGACCAAAGCATGATAAAACCAAAGTTCAAAATTTTCAACCTTGTGCCATCTATGATAAGATCAACCACACCACTCAGAATTGCTAATTCAATGGGAAGACCTAGAAAAGAAGTGGATGAAGAGGATATGGAAGCAATAGAGGCAGAGGTGGTGGACACAACTTCAACAATAACAATAGAGGCCATAATAGAATGGATAACAACAATTATTCAAAATATCAACCACATGAAGACTCATTGTTTCTAATGAATCTAAGCCACAAAGAAGGTAAAGAAGGTGATCATTTATTCTACATAGATTCAAGATGTTCAAATCATGTTGTAGGCAACATTGCTCTTCTATCTGACTTGGAAAGTCCAAAGCATAGACATGAAGTACAAACAAGGTATGATACTAAGTGTTACTGTTAGTGTCCATGTGAAAGGAAAAATGGCCACTAGAGACTTCTTTGTATATGTTCTTTAATAAAATATATAGTGGCCTAGTCAACCACATACTGTAAGTTTAACAACATTTGTAACACCTAATAAGTCTTTGTTTGTTCTCCCTGTATACTGAGTTTTTTTGCGTATTATGTAGCCTCTCTGCAGAGTACTATGTGTGATGCTTGGAGCTCGATTTTCTACTTCGAGGATATCATCGTGGAGATCTTGAGAAGGAGAGTGCACTTTGGTGCACTGCCATCAAAATACTTCACTAGTATCAGAGCATTTTGATGCAAAATCTTTGTTCCTTTTGTGCGAGCGAAGCGAGCACCCACCCATCCATGCAAGGCTTTCTCCAAGGCTTATGACTAAGGCAATGACCAAGACATAGGCTTCTCTGATGGGGAGATCAGCTTGGCATATGTGCCCACACAGGAGAACATTGCAGACCTTTTCTCGAAGGCTTTGCCCAGGGAGAAGTTTGAAGCTTTCCGCAAAGCTTTGGACTTACTTCCTTTTGTGGAGTGATTTCCACATAGCTTGGCACTTCCTTATACATGAGTGCCAGCTCCTTGTTCAGTGCATCACTCACGGGGGGGATTTGTTGATATATTTAGGTAGTGATGTGTGTGAACAAACTAGGACCTTCGGGGCACTTTTTTCCCTCTTTAGAAGGTTTTTTCCCTCCGCTTGTATATACGCATATTGCCCTAATGGGCTACTTATCTTTTTACATTCTCTAGTAATACATTCAGTATTGTGTGTTGTGCTCCAAGCTTCTTCTCCTTCCTTGAGTTGTTCGCATGCTTCCGCAGATGTATATCTCCAACATTGGATTCTTGGGAACCAAATCCCAAGTATGGTTTTCCTGAAATGCTTCTACTTCTTCTTGCATGGCTTCTCTCCATTCTTTCCTCTTATTAGCCTCTTCAAATGAAGAAGGTTCTTCTATCATAGATTCTTTAGTGATATACACAGAACGCTTGGTGACTAATGATGTATCATAGCCATACCTTATGGGCTTTTTACTCTCCCTTTGTGATCTCCTGAGGGCTTCATTGGAGGACTCTAGAATATCTTCCAATGGCTTCATCTTGGCCTTGCCTTTTGACTTCCAAGCCTTGAAATCCATTTTCTTTTCATCCTCTGAGTTGATATCTTCTGGTAATTGTTGATCTTCTTGAGTGAGAGTTGGAAAATCACTTTCTTCCTGCAATCATCTTCAAACCATGAATTATTTTCATCAAATACTACATCCCTACTAACTATAAATCCTTTGTTAGTGGGATTGTATAGCCTATAGCCCTTCTAGTTTTGGTCATACCCAATGAATATACACTTTTTAGCTTTAGGATCAAGCTTCCCTCTAATCTATGGGGGAATGTGTGCATAAGCAATGCACCCAAATATTTTGCAATGGTCCAATGAGGGTCTCCTACCATTCCATGCTTCATAGGGTGTCATTCCATCCAAGGATTTGGATGGAAGCCTTGTGAAGCGATGGATTTGAACTTGGAGAAGATGAAGTGGTGTTGCAAAAACTTTTCACTACAACAACCAAGTAAACTCCACGGATATGTAGTGGGCCCATTTAGCTTGCCAAAGGATGTATTGGACACCCTATGTACCTTGGAAGATCACTCTCAAAAAGATGAATAAAAACAGATAAGTTGGAGTAGATTCAAGATAAAAAAACTTGCTATTTATGTTCATACACCTGTCCAGTGTTTTGAACAATTCTCTGGCCACAATAGCAATTGACTTGATTCCTTTTAGGGAACTCTTATTAGCTTAGTAAGCTAAGAATCAAGATTTATTTCATCAATCAAGAGTAAGCTAACAATCAAGTGTTTTGAACAATTCTCTGGCCACAATAGCAATTGACTTGATTCCTTTTAGGGAACTCTTACTAACTTATTAAGCTAACAATCAAGATTTATTTTATCAAAAATAATGGACTACATAAAGAGAAAAGATGATGCAGAGAATTGAAGGAGCAAGATAATGATGATCACAAGTGTATGTATATTGCTTCCATATAATGTACAAGTGATTTCAAGTCTTTATATAGACTCTAGGAGTGTTCCACGACTTCTACAAGAGAAATTTGAATTCAAATGAAGGTGGGAATGATTGTTGGAGGGAATCAATTCACTTTCCTACAATCTAGGAAAAGTGAAGATCTAGTTTGATCTACTTTTATGTGATTGATTGCTTGATTGAATGCAACTTCAACCACCACAAATTCTTGGGATTTGGGTATCTTTCTACCTTTACATGTGTAAAGCTCAAGGCTTTTACAACGGTAAATGAACCATCAAAAATCTCTTAAAAAAATACAATAAATGAGCATATGAAAAAGAACTCTCCAATGGATATTCTTTCGATGTGATAGCCTTTGATGTAGATAAAATCCACCTCAAGCATAGTGTAAGCTTGATGTTCCAACAGCTCCCCCTCAAGCTAAAGTATGCTTGAGTCTTCATTCTCTGATAGGTTGAATACCTGCCATAGCTTTGAATCTACAAAGCTTTATTCCATCAAGTGCCTTCGTCATCATATCTGCTACTTGCTTTTCAATAGGAACAAAAGAAATGTCAATCTCCTTTGCCATGAGCTTCTCCCTGATGAAGTGGTAATGGACTTCTATGTGCTTGGTTCTCGCATGGAAAATAGGATTTGCCGCTAGATGCATGGAACTTACATTATCTCCAAATATGTGAGGTTTGAAACTCACAAGTCCCAAATCTGTATACAACGCTTTTAACCATATTGCCTCTTGAGTTGCTATGGTCAAGCCTCTGTACTCTGCTTCAGTTGAAGATAAAGCAACTGTTGGTAGATTCTAGGAACTCCATGACACTACCTTTGAACCTGCAAATGCCAAGTAACCAGATGTACTTTTTCTATCATCCTTAGCTCCTGCCCAATCTGCATCTGAGTAGATTTTGATATCCAAATCTGAAGAGTAAGGATAGAATATACCTTCGTTGATTGTACCTTTGAGATACTTAAGTACTCTCTTAGTTGCATCCATGTGTGGTCTTCTCGGTGAGTGCATGAACTGACTAAGCACTCCCACACTATATGAGATGTCTGCTCTTGTATGAGTAGCATATATCAAGCTACCTACCAAGCTTTGATACTCTTTAATGTCTTCAATTTTCTCACCTTCATAAACACTAAGTTTATGATTCATCTCCAAAGGTGTACCTACAGGTTTAGCGTTCTCCATTTTGAACTTGAGAAGAAGATCCTGAATGTATCTTCTCTTAGCCAAATACATTCCTTCATCTGTGTATATCACCTACATACCTAGGAAATATGTGAGCTCACCTAGGCCACTGATTTTGAACTCCTCTTGCATGTGACTCTTGATCCTTTGAATGCCATTTAGATCATCACCTGTCACAATAATATCATCTACATATACACATAGATAGATAACCTCATTGTGATCCCTTTTGATGAATAAAGAAGGATCTGAGCTGCTAGCTTTGAACACTTGATCTTGAAGATATGTAACCAATCTGTAATTCCAAGCTCTAGGAGCTTGTTTCAATCCATACAATGCTTTCTTAATCTATACACATAAGATGGATGATTAGGGTTTTCAAAACCTGGTGGTTGTGAAATGTATACCTCCTCACTTATCCAACCATTTAAGAATGCATTTTTCACATCAAGTTGGAGGAGTCTCCAATTCCTTGCAGCAGCTACACTTATCAATGTCCTGATTGTAGTCATCTTTGCAACTGGTGAGAATGTTTCCTCATAGTCTATACCATGAGTTTGTGAGCATCCTTTGGCAACTAATCTTGCCTTGTACCTACAAACTGATCCATCTGAATTTTTTTTAACTTTATATACCCATCTGCAACCAATTGCCTTTTGATTTGGCAACATTGGAACCAAATCCCAAGTGTCCATTTCCTTCAATGCATCTATCTCTTCTTTCATGGCCTTTTCCCAATTAGGGTTTCCCTTTGCCTCTTCATAGGTTGAGGGTTCCTCTGAAATAGAGTCTTTTGCGAAGTATATTGAATGCTTTGTAACAAATGTGGAATCATAGCCATACCTTTCTGGTTGTTTCTTCTCTCTTGCTGATCTTCTTCTCTCTTGCTGATCTTCTAGGTGCTTGTTTGGAGCATTCCCCAACCTCTTGCATCTTTGCTTTGCCTCTTGACTTCCATAGATTGTAATCCTTTTCTCTTTCATCTTGGTCATCATCTGTATCACTGCTTGGATCCTGGACCTGTGTATCATGCTTGCTTCCCAATTGATGAGAGTCAGAATCAAGATCATATGGTAGTGTTACCTTTTGTTTGTCTTCATCATACCAAGACCTGTGTTCTTCAAGCACAATATCTCTACTTGTAGTGAATTGCTTGGTTGAAGGATTGAAGAACCTGTAACCCATCTGAGTTGAATCATATCCAATAAACACTACCTTTGTTTGCCCTTTCATCTAGCTTACCTCTTATTTGTGATGGTACATGAACATAAGCTAAACAACCAAAAACCTTGCAATGTCGAAGACTAGGTTTTCTTCCATGCCATGCTTCATAAGGAGTCATACCTTGAAGTGATTTGGATGGTAGTCTATTGACAAGGTACACAGCAGTTGAAATAGATTCTACCCATAGATAATGTGGCAACTTCTTCTCTTCAAGCATTGTTCGAGGTGATCCAACCAATGTCTTGTTTCTCCTCTCTGCAATTCCATTTAGTTGAGGAGAGTACCTAGTAGTCACTTCCCTTTTGATACCTTTGTCTTGCAAGAACTCATCAAACTCTTTGGAGAAGTATTCTCCCCCTCCATCAGATCTGAGCTTCTTTAGTGATCTACCTGTATGATTCTCCACATGTGCAAGATACTTCTTGAAGCAATCAAACACTTCATTCTTACTCTTGATAAAGTATTGAACAGTCCATCTACTATGATCGTCAATAAATGAGACATAATACCTTGATCCTGCCAATGAAGGTTCTTGACTTGGTCCCCATACATCTGTATGTACTAAGTCCAATAAGTTGTTGTGGATGTAGCCTTTGTGGTTGAATGGTTGTCTTTGTGCCTTCCCAATCTGACATGCATCACACCTGTTGAACATGTGTTGCTTTGATATGTTCCGCAGTCCTAGAACACTTTGATACCTGCATATATCCTTCAAGGTTCTTTCATTCACATGAGCAAGTCTCTTATGCCACACTTCAAGCTCACTTAGGGTTTGAGACCCAAAGTTGAATAGAGCTATGTTCCTGGTTTCTCCTACTTCAAAAGTAAAGAGCCTACCATGCTTCTCACCTCGGGCTATCTTTTTGAAGCCTTGACATGGATCTTCCACAAAAGCTCCATGTTGGGTGAACCTAACTTGCAAGCCTTTTTCAACTATTTGGCCTACACTTATTAGGTTTTTAGTGATAGTGGGTACATAGAGAACCTTACTTAGAATGTTTGTCCTACCATTGGAAGCTTTGACATTACTATTGGTGCATTTTACCCAATCCTACATGCTTGATATGCTTGATATTATGATCATTTGTAAGTCACATGTGTAGTCATGTGAACACCTCTTGTAAAAGAGTACATTTTATCTCTTGTAATTGAAAAAAGGAAAAAGGAAAAGGATGGCTTACCTCATCCATGATGTAAAAGCAAAGTCGTGGCTCTAACTACCTAAAACTATGAATTTTTGAGCTGAGGGACTATCTCCTAACTTTGGGGATCACTTTTAGGTGGAGTCATTCGAATTCGAATTCAAAACTCCCTCCAAGAATAGCTATAAAAAGAGCAAGAAGGAAGAGGCGATTAGCGAGCCTTGTACGTGACCACTTCATGTCATTTTGTAGAGATTAAAGAGCTTACTCCATAGCTCTATCATTATAATCCCATTGTGCAAAGATTCATTGCCAATGTGGTTGTAATCGTATGTGAATCTATACATTTATCATTATCTACTTCTTTGTTTTGTTCTCTACTATACTCACTCAGAGCAGTGACTTCAGAAGGTCATATCTCGACTTTTACTCAACCTTTTTCCGTGTTTTAACATGGATTGGATAGCTCCTACTGCCTTTTTTTTGCATATAAAATTTCAAGGTCATTGGATTTACAACTTTGGAGATATCTGCATTTTACTGCTCACTAGTCTATCTCTACAGAGCCCCGATAATGGTGGGCATGTTCCAGAAATTGATGAATCTTCTTCTCAATGCTCAGTCCATCATTTGAAGTGTTTTAACTTGGATTGGGAAGCTTGCTAAGTCTATTTGCTATGCCAAAAAGGAGTTTATCTAATTCCTACCGAGTTCAGAGCACTGTTTATTTTTTCCAGCAGGTGTATGTCCAAAAATAGCAAGTTTTTGGGAGCTAGTCATCTTGCAACTAGTCTGTCTTGACTTAAACTTTTGGGATACATGTTCCAAAGTACTTGGATGATATTTTGGTGGATTTAGGAAGCTCAAAGGATCTACTAATCAACTCTGAAGTCTCAGTTGGCTAGTGTGAAGCTGGTTGTAGCAGCACCTACTCATCTTTGGATTGCATCCACCATCTCTCTTCACAGTGGTATCAGAGCATAGTCAAGCAACATGGGAGATGGATTTCCATCAACAATTGACAAATTGGATCGAAACAACTACCCGGCATGGTCTCTAAGGATGGAGGCTTAGCTTCAAGGGAGGAATCTATATGGATTCATATCCGGAGATGAAGCAATGCCAACCATGAGGAACAAAGGGCAACCATCACATGAAGAAGTGGAAGGACTTTCAAATTGGTCGAAGGATGCACTTGCAAGGTCCTATATTCTAAACTCAATCTTTGATTTTCTTTTACCTCATGTCAAGGGATGCAAGACATCAAGAGAGACCTGGAATGCACTTGCTTCTTTCTTCTCTTCCAACACTCGAGCAAGGAAGAACCAATTGTGGATGGAGTTCACAACAATGAAGAAAAGCCCGAAGCAAAATGTGACTGATTATGTCACAAAGATGAAGGAGATTTCCGACCAACTTGGAAGCATTGGAGAGGTAATTGAAGAGGAGCAAATCATTAGACAAATCATAGATGGAATCAAAGCAGAAGACAAGTGGGAGTCATTCACAACAGTCATGGATTTATACATGGATATGCATGTGCCCGTCCTCAACACACTCATGGGCCAATTCTTTACTCATGAAGCAAAGATTAGCAAAGGTGGTGAGTCCTCAAGAGGTAATCAAACTTCTGCCTTATATTTTGATAAAGCTAATGTCAAGGACAAGTCAAAGAATAGGAAGAATGAAGATGAAGGTAGCTCTTTCCAAGCAAACTTTGCGGGTAGAGGAAGAGCTAGAGGAAGAGGCAGAAGTGGAAAGCAAGGCAGGGGGAGATTCCAATCATCTCAACCTTGCAACATATGTGGCTTATCTAACCATACTATTGAAGAATGTTTCAGGAATCCAAGGAACTCAAGAGGAAGAGGATTCAATAGAGGTGGCTATGGATCAAATAGAGGCAGATACAATGGAGGCTACAACAACAACAACTACTACAACAACAATTACAACAACAACAACTATCAAAGTGGCCATAGAGGAAGAAGAGACTACAATAACTATGCAGAGGACCAAAGTCAAGAAGATTCATTATTAATTATGAATCTATCAGTGAAGAAGGGATGATCACATATTTTACATTGATTCGGGATGCTCAAACCATGTAGCAGGAAATGTGGCTTTACTTTCTGATTTGGAAGATCCTCATAACAAGCATGAAGTGCAGACAGGAGATGACACAAAGCACTCAGTGGAGAAGATAGGTAATGTGAAGACATCAGATGGGAATATGAACCTCTTAAGCAAAGTCTTGTATGTCCCTACAATTACCAAAAATTTAATAAGTGTTGGACAAATTGTTGAAAAAGGATTGCAGGTTAGATTCAACCGATTTGGAGCATATGTTGAAGATCCAAGGCAAGGCTTTCGAAGGATTGCCAAAGGAGAAAAGACAAAAAGGCTTTTCACCTTTGAAGTGGAAGATACAAAGAACATAGCTTTGTTTAGCTATGGATCTCAAACTCTAACAGAGTTGGAGATATGGCACAAAAGGCTTGCTCACATTGGTGAGACCAAAGTGTACTTGGTTTGCCTAATATCACAAGGCAACACATGATTTATAAGTGTGAATCTTGTCAACTCGCAAGGCTCATAGACAAACTTTCAATAAGAAAGGATATATGTATCAAAATCCTTTGGATCTAGTGCACACTGATGTGTGGGGTCCAAGTAGGGAGCCATCTATATCAGGCTCAAGATATTATGTGTCTTTCATAGATGATTGTAGCAGGTGGACCATTCTGTTTTTCATGAAGCACAAGGATGAAGTGTTTAATTGCTTTAAGAAGTATATTGCTCTTGTTGAAAACCAAACAGTTAGGACTTTGAAAAAACTCATATCAGATGGTGGAGGAGAATACTTCTCTTTTGAATTTGATGCCTTCTTGCATGAAAGAGGCATTAAAAGGGAAGTCACTACAAGGTATACACCCGAACTCAATGGTGTAGTAGAGAGGAGGAACAGAGCTATTGTCGAAGCTGCAAGGTCCATGCTCAACGAAAAGGGATTGCCAAACTACCTATGGGCAGAAGTTGTGTCTACAACGACATATCTCATAAATAGACTTCCATCTAAGTCACTAGATGGAACCACTCCATATGAAGTGTGGAATCGAAGAAGACCTAGTCTAGAGCATTGTAAAATCTTTGGATGCTTAGCCTATGCTCACATTCCTTCTCAAGTAAGAGGGAAATTGGATCCCAAGGCAGAGAAGTGCGTATTTATTGGTTATGACAAAAACTAAAAAGGATATAGATTGTACAATCCAACCAATAAAGGATTTTCTGTGAGTAGAGATGTAATTTATGATGAAAACAAATCATGCTTTGATGATGACAGGAAAGTGAAGCTGCCATATGACTTGGATGAAGATTTTCCATCACTTCAACCAAAGGAGCCAAAGCAGATTGAAGAAAGTGATTCGGAGATTGACCTAGAAGACTTGGAAAGACTAAAGCTATGGAAGAACAAAGGTAAATCAAAGACGCAAGATGCTACATATGGACCCAAGAGCTCACATCAACCACTTAGAAGGTCTTCAAGGGAGAAGAAGAAACCTGAGAGGTTTGGTTATGATACTTCTTTGGTCATCAAGCACTCAATCTACATTGCAAAAGATTCAACCAATGAAGAGCCTACCACATTCGAAGAAGCACAAAGCAAGAAAGCTTGGAGAGATGCAATGGATGAAGAAATGGAAGCCTTGAAGGAGAATGATACTTGGGAGCTTGTACCTAACAAGCCATCTATGAAGGTAATTGGATCTCGATGGATATACAAAATCAAGAGGAATCTAGATGGAACTATAAATAGACACAAAGCAAGGTTAGTTGCTAAAGGGTTTGCTCAAACCCATGGTATTGATTATGAAGAGACTTTCTCTCCTGTTGCAAAAATGCCTACAATTAGGGTTCTCATTAGTCTTGCTGCATCTAGAAATTGGAATCTCTATCAACTTGATGTAAAGAATACTTTCTTGAATGGATGGATTTCTGAGGAAGTGTATATGGCACAACCTCCTGGATATGAGGATGCACATCATCCTAACTATGTATGCAAACTAAAGAAAGCTTTGTATGGATTGAAGCAAGCTCCAAGAGCTTGGAATTTCAGATTGGTGACTTATTTGCAGGACCAAGGATTCAAAGCTAGCAAGGCGGATACCTCTTTGTTCATAAAGAGGAATGGATCTGAAGTGATCTATTTATGTGTTTATGTTGATGATATCATTATCACAGGCAATGATCTTGAAGGAATCAAATAGGTAAAGAGTCAAATGAAGGAGGAGTTCAAAATAAGTGACCTCGGACCACTCACTTATTTTCTTGGATTGGAGTTGATCTACACAAATTTAGGTATATACATCACACAAAGGAAGTATGTCCATGACATGCTCGTCAAGTTCAAGATGGAAAATACCAAGTGTGCAGATACACCTATGGAGAAAAATCATAAGCTTAGTGCTTATGAAGGAGAGCCAATTTGAAGACATCACAAGCTATCAAAGCTTGGTTGGAAGTTTGAATTATGCAACTCTCACAAGGGTGGATATATGCTATAGTGTTAGCATATTGAGTCAGTTTATGCATTAGCCGAGAAGACCACATATGGAAGCGGCCAAGAGAGTCCTCAAGTACCTAAAGGGGACAATGAAGGTTTGTTTCATTCATTTACTTCAGATATTGAGCTAAAGGTCTACTCAGATGCAGATTGGGCCGGATCTAGAGATGATAGAAGAAGCACATCCGGGTATATATCATTGCAAGTTCAAAAATCATTTCTTGGTCATGGAAGAAGCAACCAACCATGGCATTATCTTCTACTGAAGCCGAATATAGAGGTTTGGCTAATGCAACTCAAGAAATCATGTGGTTAAAGTCTTTGTACACAGATCTTGGACTTCATTCTTCAACACCTCACATTTTTGGTGACAACACAAGCTCACTACATCTAGCAGCTAATCCGATATACCATGCTAGAACCAAGCATATTGAAGTCCACTACCATTATGTAAGGGAGAAGCTAATGAGCAAGGATATTCAACTATCCTATGTCTCTACAGATATGCAATGTGCAGACATGTTGACTAAAGCTCTTGATGGTACAAAGTTAAGTAGATTCAAGTTGATGATTGGCTTGCAGGAAATCGAGGACAGTTGAAGACTTATTTGGAGGCCAAGCATGTTAGGCTTGAGGGGGAGCTGTTGGTGCATTTTACCCAAGCCTACATGCTTGATATGCTTGATATTATGATCATTTGTAAGTCACATGTGTAGTCATGTGAACACCTCTTGTAAAAGAGTACATTTTATCTCTTGTAATTGAAAAAAGAAAAAAGGAAAATGATGGCTTACCTTATCCATGATGTAAAAGCAAAGTCGAGGCTCTAACTATCTAAAACCACGAATTTTTGAGCTGAGGGAATATCTCCTAACTTTGGGGATCACTTTTAGGTGGAGCCATTCGAATTCGAATTCAAAACTCCCTCCAAGAATAGCTATAAAAAGAGCAAGAAGGAAGAGGCGATTAGCAAGCCTTGTACGTGACCACTTCATGTCATTTTGTAGCGATTGAAGAGCTTACTCCATAGCTCTATCATTCTACTCCCATTGTGCAAAGATTCATTGCCAATGTGGTTGTAATCATATGTGAATCTATACATTTATCATTATCTACTTCTATGTTTTGTTCTCTGCTATACTCACTCAGAGCAGTGACTTCAGAAGGTCATATCTCGAGTTCTACGCATTCTTTGTCAATTTTTTAATGTGCGTTGGATAGCTCGTACTGTCTTCTTTCTGCATAAAAAATTTCAAGGTCATTGGATTTACAGTTTTGGAGATATCTGCATTTTACTGCTCACTGGTCTATCTCTGCAGAGCCCCGAGAATGGTGGGCATGTTCCAAAAATTGATGAATCTTCTTCTCAATGCTCAGTCCATCATTTTAAGTGTTTTAACTTGGATTGGGAAGCTTGCTAAGCCTATTTTCTATGCCCAAAAGTAAATTATCTAATTCCTACCAGGTTCAGAGCACTGTTTATTTTTTCCAGCAGGTGTATGTCCAAAAATAGCAAGTTTTTGGGAGCTCGTCATCTTGCAACTAGTCTGTCTTGACTTAAAAACTTTTGGGATACATGTTCCAAAGTACTTGGCTGATATTTTGGTGGATTTAGGAAGCTCAAAGGGTCTACTAATCAGTTGGCTGGTGTGAAGCTGGTTGTAGCAGCACCTACTCATCTTTGGATTGCATCCACCATCTCTCTTCACAATTACCAATCTTCTCCACATTGTGCTTTGTGTCATCCCCTGTTTGCACTTCATGTCTATGCTTTGGACTTTCCAAATCAGATAGAAGAGCAATGTTGCCTGCAACATGATTCGAACATCCTGAATCTATGTAGAACAAATGATCATCTTCTTTACCTTCTTTGTGGCTTAGATTCATAAGAAGCAATGAGTCTTCATGTGGTTGATCTTCTGAATAATTGTTATAGTCCCTTCTATTGTAGCTTCTATTGTTATTGTTGAAGTTGTGTCCACCTCTGCCTTTATTGCTGCCATATCCACCTCTTCCACTTCCTTTCTGGGTCTTCCCATTGAACCAGCAATTCTGAGTGGTGTGGTTGGTCTTATCGCATATGGCACAAGGTTGAACATTCTGACCTTTGGCTTTGTCTTGCCTTGCCTTTCTGCTTCTTATCCTTCTTATCTGCATATAGAGCACTAGTTGAATTACCATGATAAGAGTTACCTTCCTTTATGCTATTGTTGGCTTCTTGATTGAAGAGTTGTCCAAGAAAGATGTTGAATTCTGGAGTTTGCACATCCATGATGAGATCATAAGCCTTCGTGAAGGATTGCCATTGCTTATCACTTCGAATGCCGTTGAGAATTTGCCTCATGATGACCTCTTCTTCAATCAGCTCTCCAATGGATGCTAACTGATCTGCAACCTCCTTGACCTTGATAACAAACTCTGTGATGGTTTGTTTAGGTGTCTTCTTCATTTGGTTGAACTCATTCCAAAGATGATTCTTTCTTGCTTTGGTATTAGCAGAAAAGAAAGTCTCGAGGGCATCCCAAGTCTCTTGAGATGTCTTGCATCCTCTAATATGTGGTAATAGAAAGTCAAAGATAAGAGTTTGGTATGTACGACCTTGCTTGAGCATCCCTTGCACACCAAAGTGTGAGCTTATCTGTCTCCTCTTGTGTAGGTCCTCCTATGGATCTTGGAATAGGCATAGCTTCATCACCTGCTACAATTCCATAAAGATTTCTACCTTGCAAATAGGCCTCCATTCTGATTTTCCAAGCCGCATAGTTGTGTTGATCAAGCTTCTCGATCATTGAGGGAAAGCCGTCATCCATCTTGATCTAGCTCTGATACCACTGAAAGAACCTGGAGAAGCTTGTAGAAGGTAGAAAAGTGAGTTTCGAAGTGACGAAGTTTGGTCAAGCCAACCAGCACAAGACCATACCTTGAGCTTATGAAGACTCAAATAGACCTTATAAGCATGTAATAAGTGCAAAGAAATGCACTATGTACTTTGGAGCATCAAGGAGAATGAGTTGATACAAGACAGATAGGTTCGCGGGTCGACTAGCTCAGAAAACTTACTATCTATGGAAGAGGCAATGAACTTCAAATGCCCATAGCGACCAGCGTGATTACAATTAGAAAAAATCCTTTTATGGGAGTGATACACATAGGGTTGAGTGTATAGAATGCACAAAAGTATAAGGAATAAGCAAAATATGCTATAGGAATGAATGCGACATTCACCGATGGTACTTCCTATTTTCAGGAATACGTAGAGATTGACCCCGAGACAAACAAACTCAGATTTCTCCCAATATACTGAACCAAATGCTATGAAAATATTTAGGCTTAAACTAGAAACTAATACCTTTCCAATGAGTCATGTTGCACTCAATTTGAAGCTCTGAAGAGAGAGCAACAGCCTCTGCAAGATTACTGTTGGCGAAGAAGATGATGCAGAGAATTGAAGGAGCAAGACAATGATGGTCACAAGTGTATGTATATTGCTTCCATATAATGTAAAAGTGACTTCAAGTCTTTATATAGACTCTAGGAGTGTTCCACGACTTCTAAAAGAGAAATTTGAATTCAAATGAAGGTGGGAATGGCTTTTGGAGGGAATCAATTCACTTTCCTACAATCTAGGAAAAGTGAAGATCTAGTTTGATCTACTTTTAGATGATTGGTTGCTTGATTGAATGCAACTTCAACCACCACAAATTTGTGGGATTTGGGCTCTATCTTTCTACCTTTACATGTGTAAAGCTCAAGGCTTTTACAATGGTAAATGAACCATCAAAAATCTCTCAAAAAAATACAATAAATGAGCATATGAAAAAGAACTCTCCAACGGATATTATTTCGATGTGATAGCCTTTGATGTAGATCAAATCCACCTCAAGCATAGTGTAAGCTTGATGTTCCAACACAAACAGAGAAGTAGAGAATGAAGAGATATAGTCGACTTCAAATGAACATATCTCAAGATTGAAAAACCCAATTGCAATGACCATTTATGAGCATGTATTAGACTTAAGGAGAAAAGGTTAACAACTTAAATCATTGAAAATGATGCACCAAGCTCAAAGAAAGCGTCTCTGCAATCTCACTGAGAAAATTGAGAGATATGGCAATGAACAATATACTCACAAAAGCATAAAGATATGAACTCAAATGATCATGAAAATGAATGTATATTGATTGTAAATTACAATGGACATATTGATACATATGTGTGCCTTGAACCCACACTTTTATATGGCATAAAGCTCTCCTCTTGGAGGTAAAAAAAATGCCACTAGAAGGTCATGTATTTATAGTGATATTTGGATCCCGAATTTGAATTCGAATCTCACCTAAAGTCACTCTCCAATCTTTTTGTAATTGATATGATTATCCAACTATCTTCAATCATGAATTCTTGGCTTCTCTTTTATTTTCTCATCACGTGGAATCAACCATTTTAGATTCCTTTTACTTTTACATCAAGTAAAGACTTCAAAAATTACAAGAGGTAGTTCACAAGTGAACTTTACAAAGACTAGACATTTCCTTCAAGTCTCTAGGTCTTTTGATGACTAAAGCCATCACTTGGACTTGCTATGGACTTGTTCCAATAGCTCCCCCTCAATTCAAGTGATCTTGAGTTCTTCAACCTTCCAAGATTACCTGCAAACAAATCATAGCCTTGAATTTGCAAAGGTTTGTACCATCCAATGCTTTGGTTAGAATATCTGCACATTGTTGATGAGTGGACACATAAGTTAACTAAATTTCCTTGCTCACAATCTTCTCTCTTACATAGTGATAATGTACTTCAATATGCTTAGTCCTTGCATGAAAAATTGGATTGGCAGCCAAGTGAATAGAGCTCATATTGTCACCAAAGATACTTGGAGTTCCAATCTCCAAACCAAGATATGTGAATAGTGTCTTCATCCACATTGTTTCTTGAGTAGTTATGGCAAGTGATTAGGTCCTAAGCCCAAGAGAAAAAGTGATTATACGAGACTTTATTTTGTTACTTATCCCTCGGAATCGGTCTACTTGGATTACCTAGAGCCCACAATTATCTCGAAATGGATTTTTCTTATGGCTATGCACTAGCGCCTATGTTCCCGGCAGACGCACCAAAATGAATAGGCTCTAAGCCCACAGGAAAAAGTGGTTTTACGAGACTTTATTTTGTTCAAATCCCTCGGAATCAGTCCAATTGGATTACCTGGAGCTCATAAATTGTCTCACAATGGATTCTTCTTATGGCTATGCACTAGCTCATATGGTTCCCGGCAGACGCACCAAAATGATGGGCTCTCTTAGTCCAAGGGAAAGTGCCTATTCTTAATGATATTTTGCACCACCCTTCTATTACCTAAGTCACTTTTGGTCCTCGTGAGTCCACAATTGCAAGCCAATGAAACCTTGGAGAAGATGGAAACACATGTGCACGGATAAGCATCCAACCCTAGTGATTCCTTCTAACCACCTCTCTCTCTCTCTTTTACCCACTCCCATATTCTTTTCACACATCCACATATCCTAGACCCATGCCCATACATTTCCTTACTCTCAAACCCAAGCACAACTACATTTTTTTTTTTTGTTTATAGCATGAATACATATGGGCAATATGCCCCCAACTAAATTTTCCATTCACCTCCGTCATTTCTTCCATGAAAGAAATGGAAATTTACAATCACATGAAGACGACTGGATCATGACTATTTCAATTTTTTAGCGATCATGAAGGAAACTAATTAACGTAGACAAAAGCTTTCTGGTGATAGGGAAAAAGAAAGGAATTAGGAGCATTAGCCACTACAATATCCCTCATTGGAATCAAGCTTTCACATGTCGGCTAATCAACCAATTCGGTGCGACACCAGACGAACGCAGAATCTCAGCTATACAATGTGTGGGCTTTGCTAATGCAGAGAACCATTGCATATTTACGAATACCAATGTAGTGATGATTAGGAGTGTAGCCATTCATCGAGCCAAAAGTGGCATTTCCATATACCTAACAGTCTGCGGAGTTGGATTTTATTTCTCCAGCAGTGCAAAAGTCCATCTCACTATCCATTCGGTGAACATGAAGGTGAAACGGCCGGTCGACGGATTCGACTCAAATTTTAGATGTCAATTCCGCTCGGAGATACCTCATCAGGCATCGTTTCTTCCCCATGTAGGAACATCTAGTGTCCGCAATAGTACTAGCCTTTAACAGTTCTGCATGCTAGCATGATAAGGCCAGAAAATTTAACAACGAAGCATTCGAGCTAACGAGAGTTTAGCAACAAATCGTTGTAGTTCATTTCAATTGCAGATACGATACAGCTGAAGGAAAGAACAAGCGTAAGATCCATAAGAGGGATAGACATTGAAGCGTGTCAGGCTATTAATGATCTTCTCAGTAGCGATGTCATGGGATGCGTCGCATTAGAGCTAGGAAACTGGTTCATTCCTTTCCATTTGGCAGGCGATCTAAGCTATTGCATCATCATTTTCTTATCAGAGCTACGTTATTGAGACTATCGACTTCGATCGTCAAATATAGCACTACGGGTCAAACTGACTGGATCCACATTGACATCTCCATGCTTCAGGGTAGTACTCATTTGGAAGGACAGAACCACTGGTTTGAATGGAAACAGCCACTCGCACACATGGATTACATGTTTGGCATGGTTCGTGGCACACTGGCGGGATTGATCCCACTAATCCCTTCTTCATAGAACTTGCCTTCCGGACGTCGGTGGTACTCAGCAAAATGCTTGAATCAGAGAGCTCTCTAAAGTTACCATCGTCTCGGTAGGCTGACTTAAGCAAACCGTCCACATTGCTGAGCAGTATGAGCAGTGTATGGGTGACCCCGAGGGATCGTGAAGCTTCCACATGAAGAGCGGAGGCTACGACGATGAACACAAGTATCAACTGAGAAAGATCTACAGCATATTCGCCTGGAGATGAGTTATTGATCCGTGATTTCGCATCCAGTTTTCAGAGACGTAGATACTTATTAGAAATCGAGGGGACTCCCTCTCTCTTTCTCGTATATCTATCTACTGTGTATCTTGGCAACTACCTGTCTCTCACTCGAATATATACTCAGAGCGCATACCCACACAGACTTGCAATCCTCTAGAAATTGCCAGTTATCTCAAATTCTAAATTCCATCGGCAATATAGTTGACGCAAGGTATTATAGTTCTTACCAGACGTGTTTGGTAGTGCGATCATAGGCCAACTCTTGTCATCCATCAGCGTTGTCCTGAAGTCTTCACATAGATTTTAGAGTTGATGTGCGTTTTGCTTCCAATTCCAGCAGGAGAGAATCAACGCCTTTCCCTTTCTGCATCCTTTCATGGTCCGCCAGAGCTTTTCCGTCACCTCTTCATTGAGTGGGTCTGGTTAGCCTTGCTTTCCAGACGTCCGCACACCCAGCAACTCCTCTCCTTCGACGATGATTCCCATTTTCTGCGCTCTCCCCGTCCTCCTTGGCAACCCCCCCTTCTTATCCGGTTCTCCTTCCTCTGTACCTCCCTCCCAATCACCCTTTTTTGTCTGCAGCGTACGCAGAAGAATCCAAAAAAAAAACGGACCTCCTCTTTTTTATTTCTCTGTCAGAGCCCTGAGAAGAAACGGCTTGCCCCCTTTTTATGGCGAAGAGAATGGAGAGAGAGAGAGTAAGAGAGCCCCCCCTTATTTGTACATCAGCGCTCCCCATTCCCATACAAAAGAGAATTTATTTTAGGCAGTAGAATTTTCCACCAGTCATCCACAAGCGCCAAGTATAGAGGGTCTGAAGAACGAAGCCTCAAAGCTGGTTGATGCATTAAAAGCCATGTAGGGAAACCACCAAAGTCCCATTCTTGGCTCATGCAAATTCCACGGCACATATGTTTGAATAGCGTTCAAGCCCAATGCCTTTGCCCGCAGTAATCGGTCTTCCCAATACTCCACATCTCTGAATTCTTTTTCGGTGAGGTGTCGAATATCAAATTCCCGAAATCGGTCAAACGATTGTATTTGATATTTGATAAGAAAGCATTCCCCCTGAAACAAAGCCGCTTCTAATTTTCTTTGCACGTCAGTATTTCCTATGTTCTTAGAAGGCTTCTCCATGCTCAATCCCTTTTCTCCACATCCCTGCAATCTGCAATAAGAAGATCCCACCATCACCGGAATCCTCCAAATCGAAACATTCTTCACAGTTTCTTCTTGTTCGAGTTCTTGTCCTTTCCCGTTCCACCAGCCCATTCTTGACTTCTCATTATAATTCATAATCGATACCCCTGTTTTCCTTTACCAATACCTCCACATGCTTCTCATCAATCATCAAATCCACTCTTCAAGTACCTGAAATCAAACGTATTTCGTGCCAAATAGAACCACATTAGTGCATCAAAACCAACCATTTTGTGGGCTAACATACTCCCCTCTTCTTAATTGCGAAGTCGTCCTCGACGAGCGATATGCTACCTGCACTCCAGTTCCGACATGGGATCATCACTCAATCAAATACAAATCTTTACCTTACATGACCATACTCTTCTTCCTCGATGTAGCACCTGCAATCATACTCATACAATCATTTGTCAGTACCGAAATCCAATCATTTCACTTACCATCTTCGTCCATCTTGATGTATCTTCATCGACATGTCCACCTGTCTGCAAACTTCATTAAAACATTAGAACCTTTTTTCATCAAATCACAATAACATCTACAACCAAAATGGAAAGGCAATCATATCCTTCATCCACATCACACATATATACTCAGCACACACATCATGATCCGCGTCACACATGCATTCTCGTCACGAACAACACACATGCAAGCAAAAAACCCATCCACATTCCCTCTCGTCACTCTTCTAGACTGTTCGTTCAACACATCACAAATCTTTGTTCCACATGCATACTCAACACACTTTCCACACACACCATATATAATCAAAACCATTCCCCACTTTTAATTTTTTGATACTCTCCTTGGCCATACGATCGCTTTCCTGATTTCTTTTTCTCGTTTCTAGTTGAGTTCTCTCGCCGATTTTCCATTCCCCTTCCCACCTAGGGTTTTCTATTCCCACTTACCTTTTCATCTACTCTGTGCTCTTTTGTTCATCCATCAGATCCTATGCTTGGTCACCACCACCTCTTCTAAATTGATGGACACACGACAAAGACCACTCAAGCCTAACACGAGCTCACTCTAACAAGATCACTCATCGTCGACGCGATTCCGAACTTCACAAGTCATTGCACCACCTAAGAGCCAAACTGAACACTTCCGGAAGGTTTGCAGACAAACAATACAACTAGCACGATTGGATCCCTCAAGTCCAAGCTTTCCATAGACACATCGCAACCAAAATCCTAGCCGACCTTAAGCTTCAATTTGACATGTTTCATCGGGAGTCCACACATAACCCAAATCCCCACAACACAAACACATATATTCCCATCCGAGCATCATGCTCTCTCACCTCTCTTATGTCCCCCCTCGAGCGAGGAATTCTTCTCATTCATTTTTTCCACATTTTTTCTTTTTTTTTTTTTTCACCAAATTTTTTTCACATATTTACTCACACTTGCCGGCCTACGCTGAAGCTGGATGCGACTCGTGGACTCGACCACCCGATCGAGTTTTGTTCCACCCATCTACCAACCCAACGCAGCGCACGACACACAGACAGCTAGCCCTATGTGAAACCGACGTTAGTTCGTGGCTTTGACCACCCGGCCAAAGTGGGTCCACCCACCTATCGGCCCACATAGGCGCGTAGCCACACTCACACATACACAAACATATATTTTTCTCATTTTCTTTTCATTCCCGCATCTCGAGAATTAGGAGACAAAAGAAAGGATCTTTTCCCAACCCCACCAATCACGACACACATACATATATCCCCCCGTGGTCATCCCAATGAGACATATCTCCTCTCTGCTGCCACTCAAGCCAAAATCCAGCCACTAATGCCATGGTCAACCCGTCCTCGCAAAACCCGCACATACTAACCACTTTGTCGACCTGAAACCTCAAAAAGTGTCACTTCAGTTCCTAAGTGTACAACACACTTGGTCCATCCGTCCTCACATCTCAGACTCGTAATCCGCAAAGCAAACCCTAATCAGACTACAGCCGTCCTCACCGACATCCATTGCCTCGTCTATTTTTTCATCTCCAACCTCTGCCTCGCAGAGCTTCCACATGATTCGACAAATGACCTGAAAAATTATTATTGCTCATTGTGCTCCTCAATGATTCAAGCCTCGCCGCTAAGTCCCTTAATCCTTGTTTGTTGTGCTCAATATCACTCTGATATTGGAACAAGTCACAGTCGATGCCTCGGAACCGATTCCATATTTGCTCCATCTCTTTATCCTCTCTCACCCTTTTTGCAGATTCGAGGGGAACATCCTCCCTCTTCTCAACTCGAACAGTCAACTTCTCGACTTCCTCTCTAATCGATCTTTCCTCCCAAATCCTACTCATATTTTCTTCATTTAGATCATCTACCTTCTTCAACAATTCATTCTTCATTTTTTCTAACTCCGTTCCGAATGCATCCAACCTATCCAACACCGCTTTCAGCTCTTCCTCCATTTTTCCTGCTTTCGGGTCCTCTACCTGTACTCGCATCTCATCGTCTTTCCGATTCATCCACCTACCGAGCTTGCTACTCAGCTTTGCATTCTCTTTCTCTACACGTCTCACTTTCTCATCACTCTCTGCTTGGGCACTCTTCATTCTTTCTAACTCCAGGTGGAACTCCTCACAGGCCTTACCCGCTTGATCACTGTATCGACAGATTATGCTTTGTACCTTCTCGATTTCATGCTCCATTCCTTCGACTCTCCTCATTAGGTCATCCTCGTCTCTTGAGAGCTCTCCTTCGATCGCAACTCCAAAGCAGTCGGCTACCATCAAGCCGGATCTCAAGTCCCAGACCACGTTTTCACTCTCGCGATTTACAAGATCTTGCCTCCAGCTTTTATTTACTCTTTTCCACTCCTTGTTTTCATTTTTCAACATTCGTACTTGCTTTTCCCAAGTTCCTAGGACCTCGGCCATTTTCTCTTGATTTTCCTCTAATTTCGCTATTTTGATCCTCTCGTTATCTCGCTCCACCCGAAGCAAATTGACTTGACATTCCAAGCTCTTTACGAGTTCTACCAAGTCTCGATCATGAGATCCAGTGTCCTTGCTTTCACTTGCTCTCGCAGTCTCCGTTGACGAAGTAACTCCACCCTTGTCAACTTCCACATACAAGGAGGATAAGCACCTATCTGGTTCATTCGTTGCGACCTTTAGGTCAATCACCTCTTTTGAGCCACACACGTGCTCGCATAGTCTCTTTTTCCCGCAGTCCGCACATGTGGGGACAAAATCCAACGGGGTGCATACACGAGGGCAATATTTGGCTATATGCCCAATCTGCTCGCAACACCAGCATCTCACATAATTTGATATTGGGCCAAATCGCCACCCTTGGTTCAAATGACGTCTCATGGTCGGATGAGAATCTATCCATCTCCTATTTTGTCCAAAATTCGGTTGCCTCCTATTGGCATTCTCCAAACCACATGCTGGCTTTTGTTGGGCCATTTCTTTAATGAAGGTCAAAGCAGATTTGGGATCGACTTGGCTGTGCCACACAATTGGGGCACCAAGCGAACTCGTAGCACTCTCGATGAGATGTGCTAAGCCAATTCCCGGCAAACGCACCAAAATGATTAGGTCCTAAGCCTAAGAGAAAAAGTGATTATACGAGACTTTATTTTGTTACTTATCCCTCGGAATCGGTCTACTTGGATTACCTAGAGCCCACAATTATCTCGAAATGGATTTTTCTTATGGCTATGCACTAGCGCCTATGTTCCCGGCAGACGCACCAAAATGAATAGGCTCTAAGCCCACAGGAAAAAGTGGTTTTACGAGACTTTATTTTGTTCAAATCCCTCGGAATCAGTCCAATTGGATTACCTGGAGCTCATAAATTGTCTCACAATGGATTCTTCTTATGGCTATGCACTAGCTCATATGGTTCCCGGCAGACGCACCAAAATGATGGGCTCTCTTAGTCCAAGGGAAAGTGCCTATTCTTAATGATATTTTGCACCACCCTTCTATTACCTAAGTCACTTTTGGTCCTCGTGAGTCCACAATTGCAGGCCAATGAAACCTTGGAGAAGATGGAAACACATGTGCACGGATAAGCATCCAACCCTAGTGATTCCTTCTAACCACCTCTCTCTCTCTCTTTTACCCACTCCCGTATTCTTTTCACACATCCACATATCCTAGACCCATGCCCATACATTTCCTTACTCTCAAACCCAAGCACAACTACATTTTTTTTTTTTGTTTATAGCATGAATACATATGGGCAATATGCCCCCAACTAAATTTTCCATTCACCTCCGTCATTTCTTCCATGAAAGAAATGGAAATTTACAATCACATGAAGACGGCTGGATCATGACTATTTCAATTTTTTAGCGATCATGAAGGAAACTAATTAACGTAGACAAAAGCTTTCTGGTGATAGGGAAAAAGAAAGGAATTAGGAGCATTAGCCACTACAGTATCCCTCATTGGAATCAAGCTTTCACATGTCGGCTAATCAACCAATTCGGTGCGACACCAGACGAACGCAGAATCTCAGCTATACAATGTGTGGGCTTTGCTAATGCAGAGAACCATTGCATATTTACGAATACCAATGTAGTGATGATTAGGAGTGTAGCCATTCATCGAGCCAAAAGTGGCATTTCCATATACCTAACAGTCTGTGGAGTTGGATTTTATTTCTCCAGCAGTGCAAAAGTCCATCTCACTATCCATTCGGTGAACATGAAGGTGAAACGGCCGGTCGACGGATTCGACTCAAATTTTAGATGTCAATTCCGCTCGGAGATACCTCATCAGGCATCGTTTCTTCCCCATGTAGGAACATCTAGTGTCCGCAATAGTACTAGCCTTTAACAGTTCTGCATGCTAGCATGATAAGGCCAGAAAATTTAACAACGAAGCATTCGAGCTAACGAGAGTTTAGCAGCAAATCGTTGTAGTTCATTTCAATTGCAGATACGATACAGCTGAAGGAAAGAACAAGCGTAAGATCCATAAGAGGGATAGACATTGAAGCGTGTCAGGCTATTAATGATCTTCTCAGTAGCGATGTCATGGGATGCGTCGCATTAGAGCTAGGAAACTGGTTCATTCCTTTCCATTTGGCAGGCGATCTAAGCTATTGCATCATCATTTTCTTATCAGAGCTACGTTATTGAGACTATCGACTTCGATCGTCAAATATAGCACTACGGGTCAAACTGACTGGATCCACATTGACATCTCCATGCTTCAGGGTAGTACTCATTTGGAAGGACAGAACCACTGGTTTGAATGGAAACAGCCACTCGCACACATGGATTACATGTTTGGCATGGTTCATGGCACACTGGCGGGATTGATCCCACTAATCCCTTCTTCATAGAACTTGCCTTCCGGACGTCGGTGGTACTCAGCAAAATGCTTGAATCAGAGAGCTCTCTAAAGTTACCATCGTCTCGGTAGGCTGACTTAAGCAAACCGTCCACATTGCTGAGCAGTATGAGCAGTGTATGGGTGACCCCGAGGGATCGTGAAGCTTCCACATGAAGAGCGGAGGCTACGACGATGAACACAAGTATCAACTGAGAAAGATCTACAGCATATTCGCCTGGAGATGAGTTATTGATCCGTGATTTCGCATCCAGTTTTCAGAGACGTAGATACTTATTAGAAATCGAGGGGACTCCCTCTCTCTTTCTCGTATATCTATCTACTGTGTATCTTGGCAACTACCTGTCTCTCACTCGAATATATACTCAGAGCGCATACCCACACAGACTTGCAATCCTCTAGAAATTGTCAGTTATCTCAAATTCTAAATTCCATCGGCAATATAGTTGACGCAAGGTATTATAGTTCTTACCAGACGTGTTTGGTAGTGCGATCACAGGCCAACTCTTGTCATCCATCAGCGTTGTCCTGAAGTCTTCACATAGATTTTAGAGTTGATGTGCGTTTTGCTTCCAATTCCAGCAGGAGAGAATCAACGCCTTTCCCTTTCTGCATCCTTTCATGGTCCGCCAGAGCTTTTCCGTCACCTCTTCATTGAGTGGGTCTGGTTAGCCTTGCTTTCCAGACGTCCGCACACCCAGCAACTCCTCTCCTTCGACGATGCTTCCCATTTTCTGCGCTCTCCCCGTCCTCCTTGGCAACCCCCCCTTCTTATCCGGTTCTCCTTCCTCTGTACCTCCCTCCCAATCACCCTTTTTTGTCTGCAGCGTACGCAGAAGAATCCAAAAAAAAAACGGACCTCCCCTTTTTTATTTCTCTGTCAGAGCCCTGAGAAGAAACGGCTTGCCCCCTTTTTATGGCGAAGAGAATGGAGAGAGAGAGAGTAAGAGAGCCCCCCCTTATTTGTACATCAGCGCTCCCCATTCCCATACAAAAGAGAATTTATTTTAGGCAGTAGAATTTTCCACCAGTCATCCACAAGCGCCAAGTATAGAGGGTCTGAAGAACGAAGCCTCAAAGCTGGTTGATGCATTAAAAGCCATGTAGGGAAACCACCAAAGTCCCATTCTTGGCTCATGCAAATTCCACGGCACATATGTTTGAATAGTGTTCAAGCCCAATGCCTTTGCCCGCAGTAATCGGTCTTCCCAATACTCCACATCTCTGAATTCTTTTTCGGTGAGGTGTCGAATATCAAATTCCCGAAATCGGTCAAACGATTGTATTTGATATTTGATAAGAAAGCATTCCCCCTGAAACAAAGCCGCTTCTAATTTTCTTTGCACGTCAGTATTTCCTATGTTCTTAGAAGGCTTCTCCATGCTCAATCCCTTTTCTCCACATCCCTGCAATCTGCAATAAGAAGATCCCACCATCACCAGAATCCTCCAAATCGAAACATTCTTCACAGTTTCTTCTTGTTCGAGTTCTTATCCTTTCCCGTTCCACCAGCCCATTCTTGACTTCTCATTATAATTCATAATCGATACCCCTGTTTTCCTTTACCAATACCTCCACATGCTTCTCATCAATCATCAAATCCACTCTTCAAGTACCTGAAATCAAACGTATTTTGTGCCAAATAGAACCACATTAGTGCATCAAAACCAACCATTTTGTGGGCTAACAGCAAGACCTTTGTATTCAGCTTCAATAGAAGAGAGTGCAATTGTGGGTTGCTTCTTGGATGACCATGAAATAAGTTTTGAACCTGCAAAGGTAAGATATCCTGAGGTGCTCCTTCTGTCTTCCTTGGAGCCAGCCCAATCTGCATCAGAGAACAATTTCAAACTTAAATCAGATACATAGGGGTAATATAATCCTTCGTCCATGGTCCCTTTGAGATATTTGAGTATCCTTTTGGTAGCCTCCATGTGAGGTTTCCTGGGTGTGTGCATAAATTGACTTAGCACACTCACACTATAACATATATCAACCCTTGTCAATTTGGCATAGTTCAAACTACCCACAAGTCTTTGATAACCTGTCACATCTTCTATGAGTTCACCTTCATGTGAGCTCAATTTATGATTAACCTCCATTGGAGTACCTGCAATCTTGCAATCTTTCATTTTGAAGTTTTTCAACAAGTCTTTAATGTACTTTCTTTGTGTGAGAAACAAACCAGGATCTTTGTAGACAACTTCCAACTCTAGGAACTAGGTAAGTGAACCCAAATCACTTATCATCTGTTCTTGGATTCTCTTCATGCTATCTGTATCATTTCCTATAAGCATAATATCATCTACATACACACACAAATAGATGTAAGAATTACTCCTTTTTATGAACAGTGATGGATCTGCCTTGCTAGGTTGAAATCCTTTGTCTTGCAAGAGGGAGACAAGCCTGTGATTCCAAGCCCTTGGGGCTTGTTTGAGTCCATATAAAGCCTTATTAAGTTTACACACATAATCAGGATATATGTGATTCTCAAAAACCAGGTGGTAGTGCCATATATACCTCTTATGTTATCCATCCATTAAGAAATGCATTTTTTACATCCAATTGAAGTATCTTTCAATTCTTGGAAGAGGCAATACTAAGCAAAACCCTAATAGTAGGCATCTTTGCCACAGGAGAGAAGGTCTCCTCATAATCAATTCCCTAAGTTTGTGCAAAGCCTTTTGCCACAAGCCTTGCCTTATACCTATTAATGGAGCCATTTGAGCTCTTCTTCAATTTGTAGAGCCATCTTGAGCCTATTACTTTCATTGATGGAGACTTCTTTGCTTCCTCAAATGTTGAAGGTTACTCTTGATTTATGTCCTGTGCTAGATAGATTGAATGTTTAGTGACCAGAGAAGTATCCTACCCATACCTTTTTAATTTTCTTTTCTCCCTCATGGACCTTCTTCTTAGGCCATGGTGTGATGATTCTACCTCTTGTCCAAGTTTCTGCATAAGGTAGCTTTAAACTTCCACATTTTGAGTTTTTGATATTGAGTTGCTTCATCATCTTCTGAGGTATCTTGCTCTTCAACTTTAGAAGAATTTTCCTTGACAAGTTTTGGAAAATCTTCTTCAAGATCATAAGGTAGGTTGACCTTTCTACATGAATCTTCATACCAAAAAGTATTCTCATCAAAGACTACATCTCTACTCACCAAGAATCCTTGGTTGTTGGGTTGTATAATCTGTAGCCCTTTTGATGGTTGTCATATCCAATGATTACATGCCTTTCTGCTTTGGGATCCATCTTGCCTCTAACCTGTGAAGGACCATGAGCATAAGCAATACATCCAAAAATCTTACAATGATCCAAGCTTGGTCTTCTTCCATTCCAAGCCTCATATGGTGTCATGCCATCAAGTGATTTTGAAGTGGATATAGCCTCAGCCCATAAGTAATTAGGTAAGTGCTTCTCATTTAGCATAGACCTTGCAGCTTCAACAATTGTCCTATTCCTTCTTTCTGCCACTCCATTTTGCTCAGGAGTGTACCTTGTAGTGATCTCTCTTTTGATTCCGCTTTCTTGAAGAAAGGAGTCAAATTCATGGGAGAAGTACTCTCCCCCTCCATCTCACCTTAGCCTTTTTAATGTTTTACCTGTTTGATTCTCCATAAGAGCCAAATACATTTTGAAGCATGAAAAGACTTCATCTTTGTGTTTCATAAAGTATAATATAGTCCATCTACTACAATCATCAATGAAGGAGACATAATACCTTGATCCAGATATTGAAGCATCCTTGCTAGGTCCCCATACATCTATATGAACCAAATCCAAGAGATCTCCATGCAGATATCCCTTCTTCATGAATGGTAACCTGTGAAACTTTCCAAATTGACATGCACTACACTTATAAATCATGTGTTGTTTTGACAAGTTAGGGAGTCCAAGTACACTTTGGTCCCTGCAAATTTGCTTTAATGATCTTTCACCAATATGTGCTAACCTTTTGTGCCATACTTCCAATTTTGTGAGTGTCTGACTACCATAGTTAAAGAGAGCAATGTTTCTAGTGTCTTGTAATTCAAATGTGAACAATCTACCCATCTTTTCACCTTTTGCAATTCTCCTAAATCCTTGGCTTGGATCCTTAACAAATGCTCTTCCTTTTGTGAACTTGACTTGCAACCCTTTCTCTACTATCTGCCCAACACTTACCAAATTCTTTGTAATGGTAGTGACATAGAGTACCTTACTGAGTAGGTTGATGTTTCCATTAGGTGCTTTGACATTTCCTTTTTTCTCCACAAGGTGTCTTGTATCGTCTCCTGTTTGTACCTCATGCTTGTTCCTTGGATCTTCTAAATCTGATAGGAGGGCCACATTTCCTGCTAAATGATTGGAACAACCTGAATCTATGTAGAAAACATGCTCAT
>CM035406.1:15351919-15359419 GCA_020310875.1 Ceratopteris richardii
TATGTACACATGTGCATATGTATGGAAATGTGTATGTATGTATGTATGTATGTATATATGTATGTATGTATGTATGTATGTATGTATGTATGTATGTATGTATGTGTGTGTGTGTGTGTATGTATGTATGTATGTATGTATGTATGTATATGTATGTATGTATGTATGTATGTATGTATGTTATGTATGTATGCATGCATGCATGCATGTATGGATGCATGTATGGATACATGTATGCATGCATGCATGTATGTATGTATGTATGTATGTATGTATGTATGTATGTATGTATGTATGTATGTATGTATGTATGTATGTATGTATGCATGTATGTATCTATGTATCTATGTATAGGTGCATGTGTGCATGACAAATGGTGACTTCTGAGACCAAAAGGTTACAAAGTCATGAATCTCATTCAATGTCTGAACAAGAAATACTGTAAAAGAAACTCAGAGACTTAGATCTCAGTAAAAATAAGGTATTGGTATAGGATAAAAGTGTGGTTGAATTAGAGATTCTCTAATCGGTACAAAGGCACAAGAACCTGAGAAGAAGTTGATGCTAGGCAATCCTATGAGGTATAGTCCTCCATCTTAGAGGTAATTGAACATCTGTTGGTGCGGAAGCTCCTCAATGTCTTCTGTGGTGAGGGTCCTCGTAGGAGGTCATTCATGGCATGCCATAATGATCCGAATTCTCCTCTATAATTGCCACGTGTTAGATACCCTCCTTGATACTTGTGAATGTCTGGAGCTTCTTAAGTTTGTCATGCAGTCAATTAGAATACCTCTAGTGTGGTTAGTATCCAAGATCTGCAGTCTAATGGTAGTGATTGGCTGGAAATAATTAGTAACCCCCCCTCTGAGTCAGCCCCTCTGATCTCCTCAGCAGTCTGTTTCTATGTCTCTTGAGTTCAAATGTCAAGCAAAAATAAACTGAAGCATCTCTGGTCCTGGTCAGTGGTATCCCATAACTCTGGATAGTGGTCGCAGACCTCGCCTTGGATACCCATGTAAATAAACCAGCCGTTGCCACATTATTGGAAGCTTCTAGAACATATGTGATGTCGTCACTTGCATCATCGATAATGTCATCAGCATTCTAAGATAACCTCGGTTCCCCTCCAATATCTATATAAAGGAAGGACTCTCCATAGAGATTCTTAAGACTTTGCAATGCTAGTCTTGGGAGTTGAAGAAGTCATGGCCTCTAGATAAGTTTTTTCCAATTCTTGTTCTTGTTCTTATCTGGTTCCTAGTTCTAGTATTGTGTTTTGAAGCTCCTACTCTTCTTGACTTGCAGACTTGTAACCTTGTAGTATGAGACCCAACTTAGTCTTTCCTTGTACTTTGATCATCTTCATCTTTTGATATCGTGTTGCATCCCTTCTATCTAGGGTTGTGGGATCCCTTGCATCTTGTCTAGTCTTGTTGTTTATACCTACGGACTTAGGTTGTGGGATCCTCGATAGCTTGGCTACCTTTGTTATCTCTACTTGTTAGTCCAAGGCTGTAGGACTTCCAATATTATTTTGATATTATTGTATTGTATTACCCTTTCCGGGCTATCTTGTAATCAAAATCTATTTTGGTAATCTTGTATCTAGTTTATTTTTGTAATCAGAATCTAGTGCTCCATTAACATTTTGGCAAGACTAACAAAGAAAGATCAAGCCATGGAGATGAGATATGAAGATGTAGAGAGAATGAAGAAATAATTAAACAATAGAATATCCACGATGTTATCAAAGATATACAAAGGCAAATCCAAGAATTGCAAATCATACTGAATCAATCTTCTTCAAGTTCTCCAAAGATATCTAAAATGAAGAGAAGTCTAAAGAGAAATTTGATGGAACCAGATTTAAGTTTTGAGGATTTTCACAACATGTCAAGCTCTTCATATGAATGCAACTAGATAGGTATGCAAATGATTTTTCTCGAGTAGCAATCATAGGAATTCTATTATGCAGTCATGTTTTTCCATGGTTTGCATCTATCCTTGAGAAGGATTTGGACATTTTCTATTATTTGAAGGCTTTCTTCAAAGAGTTCACATTTGTCTTTGGAGATACCAATTTTCATGTGCTGGAGAAACAAAGCCAAGGAGGTTACATCAAGGAAATATGCATGCTTCTATCTATAGATTAGAATTTGGATAATCATTTATGATCTCACATGGCATGAGGATTATTTTATCAGCCAATTCTGATGGGTTCACATGATGATGTCAAGGATCTCAACTTGGCCATGCCTAATGTAAATACTTTGAATGAATAATGAACCAAACATTTGAGTGTAGTAATAGGTTGTTTGAGAAAGAGGAAGAGAAAAAAGCTCACATATAAAATTGGCAATATAAATTTCATTCAGTCCCTCAAAAATATATTTTGGAAGAGTCTCAACCATAACCGATGCAAGTGGATAACATCAAATTCAGATAGCTTATACCAAAGGAAAGAAGACATTGGAAAGACAATGGAATATGCTCCGATTGTGGAGATTATGATCATATGGTGATTAAATGTCCTATGATGAGAAAAAGAATCGGATTTAAGGCTGCCACAACCACCATGTCATATAAAAGGAATCATCAAAAGAGTGAGAGATCCAATACATCCAATCAAGAGAAGCATGTCCTTGGTTCCACACCTACATATATAATGAAACCTTTTCAATTTTATTATGGGTATCCATCATCATCATGTTTTGGTACTGCATACTAGGCTTACCACAAAGACCAAGAGTAAGAAGATTTTAAGCCACAAAAAGCTCCTCATGGAATTAGTTGCTTGACACGGAGATGATGTCATGAAAGCTCACATCTATCAAAGTATGAGATCTGTGATGCTTTTTTTCATTGCATATCCTTGCTTGATCCTATTATCATTTATGTCTCACGATCTCGCACTTAGCTTGTACTATGTCTCATGGCCCGTGTGGAGACATCCTTTTTTGGAGCATCTTGGATATGCATGTAAACCATACTATCTGGACGCTTCTAGAACATATGCGATGTCATTGCTTTCATCATCAATGATGTCATCATAGAACATTCTAGAACTCAAAACAACTACATAAGCAAGGTTCACCATAGATAGAATCTTGCCAATGGTAGCCTTAGGAGCTCAAAAGTCGTGGCTTCCAAGTTTGTTCCGGTCCCAATTTTTGGTCTTGTCTGGTTATTAGTTCTAGTCTTGTCACCTTTAGCTCCTAGTCTTTTTGTCTTACAATCTGGTAGTATGAGATCCCATTTAGTCTTGATTTGTATCTTATTCATCTCCATCAAGGGAGATCTTGTAACTCTAATATTGCATTTCATGCCATTAATCCTTCCGTCTTGGGTTGTGGGATTCCTTGCATCTTGTCTAGTCTTGTTATCTATACCTATGGTCCCATGTTGTGGGATCCTTCATATCTTGTCTATCTTTGTTATGTGTATGATGTATCTATTAGTCATGGGTTGTGATACTTCTAGTGTTAATATGATATTCTTGTATTGTATTCCTTGTGTGGGTTTATCTTGTAATCAAAATCTATTGTGGTAATCTTGTATCTAGTCTAATCTTGGTGAGCACAATCTAATGCTCCACTCATCATATGTACTCGAAAAGAAAAGCCAAAATATGTCACACAAAGTATGCACATAATTGTGTGCACTAAAGCCAAAATATGTCACACAAAGTATGCACATAATTGTGTGCACTATGTATAGATGCTCTAGGTTAAGACAATGAATGATAGGCTAGAATAAAAGCATAAATTTAGGGAAAGTTTAGAAAATTGACCTAGAGCTCCCTTAAAACTAGGTTCTTGTAAAACATGTGCTTGAGTTTGTGATTTGAGCCTTATGAAAATATGAGTTAGAGCCAAAACCATAAAATATAAGACCTTAAATAGAATATGTCATGGGAAAAGTTAAGATCTACAGACAAGGACTACTACTTGTGATTTTATTACCATTGCTTCAAAAATGATTGGTAAGCTAAAGATTGCCAATATGAAATTTGATTCCTATTGAGAACAAATGCGGTGACACCAAAGGCAAGGATGGGGGCAAAATTTCATACAATACCATTCATGGAAAGGGGAAAAGGGGAACAAGTGCTAGTAATACCATCCACATTAAAGAAGCTTGTGCTTATATTTGGTGACAAGGAATCATATGAGAGAAGGAAGAGGACTAATAGCTTTGTTGGCCTTTACTTTTGTGGAGTCATTTGAAACCCTTTACTTTTGTGGAGTCATTTGAAACTAGTATGGAAGAATCTCTTGGCTATGCCAAGGCCAATGTGTTTGCAATTTTGGTGCACATTGGATCAAGTGCCTTGGTAGAACCTATTCCCACATAGCATGGACTTGGAAGTTGGTACCAATTCAGATGGCTAAGCCATACACCATGTGAAGATGAGGGAAGGTCGTCTTCTCAGTGATAGTCATGTCTTTTTTTTTTGTATTTCTACTAGATCCTATTAAAGAACAAGACTATTTTATTAAGAATAGGATTTTCCACAACTTGAAGTGAGTTAGGATCTTCAAAAATTTTATCATCCTTAAATGAGTTTGAGAGATCCCCTCTATATTGCAGTCCATGTTCAAGCTTAGAAATGATAGGCCCATAGTGTGGAAAAATCGTAAATTTAATAAAAACCTTTTAAGTCATTCTTGATTCAAATCTTGGGAACAATTTTTATTACAATTTTTATTATTTTTTTTTTTTTCCTTTTTTAACATACTTAACGACATCCTTGGGATAAGTGCATTTTTTGATGGTTGTGTGTTGACCATTTTATTTAGATACTATTTAGTCTTTTATATCTTGATATGTAATTTTGTATGTATTACTACATGTGAGGTATATGTGTGAAAGATATACACTTTGTATGTTTTAGAAATAAAAATGAGTGTACTGTAAGAAAATAACAGCACAGCGGAATAGACATGTAGACAGAGTTGAGAGAAAAAACGCTGACAAAGATAGATGGAGACTGAGAGATAGAGAACTCAAATTCTCAGATTGCCGAGCGTAATGCAGTTACAATGACGGTGCTGTCCACCCATGCGCTCCCACTGTGGAGCTTAGATGGCGATCTAGACAGACTCTAGATGAAAGGGCTTACTAGTGCGCAATGCTATGTAAAGCTCAACCTGGGCCGTGCCTATATAGCTTTTACGAGGCGGTTCGGTATAGATAAACGTAGTCGGGAGATACAAAATAGTCGGTAAAATATATGATCCGACAATATCTCCACGACCAGAAGTCCTACCGTCTCGGCCCTACGGGCCGGCAGAAGGGGGCAAGGCCCCCTCTGCACTCCCCCCATTAAGGTTCTATGGGGAAACCGCATGACGCCACAGGGCCTTTATTTTCACCTTAAATGGCAACACAATGGCCTGGAAGTTTATGCCCTACCTAACCTAACGGCTAGGCTCACAAAGATCATCTACAACCATCAACGGTCACACATAGACCTCATCTAACTTGGAAGTTAGGGTTCCACAAATGTCCGGGCTCTCATAATGGCTTCTCCTCATAATGGGGGCCTTACAACTTAGAGCACCATGGATCATTTGTGGTCACATGAGGGTGGAGTATTGAGCATATCTAACAGGTACTACAGTGATAATATCTCAACCTTGTAGCTATGGCGCCTCCAAAGGGACAAACATGTAGTTCTAATGATTTACAGTCTTTTTCCTCTCCAATATAACCACTTATGTGGTGATTCCTTATTTGAGAGATAAGAAGGGGAGAACATTGCAGCCTCGATTGAATCTGCTTGCATCCATCATGGTGTCATGGGGAATGCCTATCTCATAGATTCTTGAACCCTGTTAATTGGCTAGTATTTGGAAAGGAAAATTAGTTCAAGGTAGCCTCATTAGCTTATAATGGAGAAAAATTAGACTTGTTCATCTATGTATGGTTGAACAACCAAATAGATATTGAAAATTTATGCACAAATGTTTTTGCTGAAGCAGCCAAAACTTGTGCAGATGATGACACAAATATAGTTTTCTTCTTTTGTATGTGCACACGTGTACACACATCCACATGTAACCACAGAGCTTGATGCTTCAACTGCTGCATATATACACATGAAAAAATCATGCATTATTTTCATGGATGAATTGTATGATTCTCCTTTGTGTTTTTTTGTAAGTTGAGATGACTCTGAACTTCGGAAGGTATTTATTATTCTACTCTTTTGAACCCCTGATTGTTTGGACACCTTTTTGTAGAATATTAGTGCTTGAGTCATCTTTTCTTCACAATTTTTGACAATTGTGTGTCCATGTTCAAAGGGGTATCTGATTTGGATCTAAGAACTGCTTGAGGTAATTTATCAAAGTGTAAAATTTATTGTACATTAATACTAGAATCATATCTGTATATTGGGAGGGATTGATCAGGAGCAACTCACATTGAGACTTTGATATGAAGTTCAGGCAGGTATGAGTTGTGCATTGGACACATTATGCGGACAAGCCTATGGAGCAGGCAAGCATAGTCTGATTGGTCTTTATATGTATCGGGCATTGATCATCTTAAATGCCACTGGAATAGCTCTAGCATTCGTATGGGCAAATGTGAAAAATATTATGCTGGCTCTTCGGCAAGATCCATACATTTCAGAGAATGCAGGAGTGTATACTATCTGGTTAATTCCAGGCCTGTTCGCCTGCGCCACAGCACAGCCACTTCTGAAGTTTCTACAGGCTCAGAGCATTGTCATCCCCATTGTGCTCTCCCTGGCATTCACATTCTGCTGCCACATACTTGTGTGCTGGATGCTGATTTACAGGCTGAAGCTTGGCATTAGGGGAGCAGCTTTGGCCACGTGCATTTCCAGCTGGATCAACGTGATACTGCTTGCTATCTATATCACATTTTCACCCTCCTGCAAGAAGGCACGGACGCCCTTCTCTACCAAGGCATTCCATGATGTGATGGGCTTCCTTCGACTTGCATTGCCATCTGCTCTAATGATTTGGTATCCATTCGGGGCTTGATTGCCTTTGATTTCTGTGTGATGACAAATCTCAAGCTTTTATACTTTTGTTTCCATGATTATTTCACTTATTCCAGAGGCTCAGTTTTGTTATAACTGTGGGGCAAATAAACAGTGTAACTCTTTGAATGCATCCTAATAACTGCATCACACGATTCTAATAGACTTTTGCCTTGCAAAGCACCCTTATACCATCCCCAAGACACAGCTGCATGTAGAAGATATGCATAGAATGCTGTTCATTTGGAAAACATGACTCGGCATGATATGCAGAAGGATGTAGTATGGACAAAAGCTCTGAGCTTTCTTTGATGTGGCATTTTCATTCTCTTGACATTTTCTGTTTCCTTTTGACAATCTAAAAGCTTGGAATGGTGGTCATACGAAGCCCTTGTGCTTCTTTCAGGCTGGCTGCCCAATCCAGAACTGGAAACGTCAGCTATTTCTATCTGGTAGTGGACCACATCCATTCATTTTCAATTCTC
>CM035406.1:15364419-15384419 GCA_020310875.1 Ceratopteris richardii
CACTTGTGTGGACCATTCTGAATGGTCTTCCTGATTCATATCAGAGTTTTGCTTCTACTCTTTGTTTGATGATGAAAGGCAATCCAAATGCATTGACATTTGAGGAGTTAGTCTCTGTTCGGCTGTAGGAAGATCAATCTAGGTAGAACAGGTTCATTATGCATGTTGCAGATCAAGCTTTCTTGGCTAATCAGAAGGGCAAAGATAAATGGAGCTCATCTACTAGTTAGCAAAAATTTGCAAATGTTGCACAATCAACGATGAATGACAGAGATGATAAGAAAACAGAAAAGCAGAAATTGTTTCATGATCATAAAGAATTTTCCAAAACTGGATGCAAAAGAGGGAAAGAAAAAAGAGGCTGGAATGGTTGTTGTAGAGGCCTCTACACTGAAAACAGAGCCTACTAATCTTGTGGAGAATGAAGACTGGGCATTTACTACTGTTTGCAGTTTTCACCCATTTTCTCATGGGCAATGTATGTCTGCAGTAGACTCAGATGTCTAGTACTTTGATAGTGGGGCAACCAAACATATTAAATCGCAGCACAGTTTCTTCACTTCACTTGAGCCTGGCCCTACAAGGAATACTGTCACATGTGCCAACAACTACTCTTATCCTATCATGGGAGTTGGTAAGATCATTCTGACTACTATTGATTGTAGTTCTTTTACATTGTCAGATGCTTTATTTGTGCCAGGGATCAAGAAGAATCTGTTATCAGTTTCAGCTTTAGCCGAGATTGGCTTGGTTGTGATATTTGTTGATGACAAATGTATAGTTCATGATCTGTCAAATGGGGACGTGATTATTGCTTCTGGCATTTTATGTCGTGGGCTATATAAGCTCATAGACTATGAAAAATCTATGAATGATTCAGTGTGTGCAATACATGATTCTCAGTCTATGTCAGATGCAAAGCTTTGACATGCACGCTTTGGTCATCTGAATTCGCTAGTTTGCTATGCCTGCAGAAATCTGAAATGGTATCCTCTCTACCCAAACTTGAGGCACCTAGTAAACATTTTTGTGAAGGCTGTATTTTGGGCAAAATGGAGCGTTCCTCATTTCCAAAAGATGGTCGAGTTCGAGCTACTAAAAAATTGTAGCTTGTTCACAGACTACAATGATGCCTGTGGTCCTATGCAGACACCATCTTTTGGAAAGTATCTCTACTTCATGACTTTCATTGATGATTTTTCCAAGCATGCATGGGTATATCCATTGAAAGCAAAGTCCAAAGTGTTTATGTGCTTCAAAACGTTTTTGGTTTTGGATGAAAATTTGTCAGCATGTAAAATGGGTAGCCTCCATTCTAATCGAGGGGGGGAATATATGTCTTTTGAACTTAATGCATTTCTAGTTGAATGTGGGATAAAACATCAATGTACAGTGCCATATACAACTCAAGAGAATGGAGTTGCTGAATGGAAGAACATGTCACTCATGGAGAGAGAGAGAGAGAGAGAGAGAGAGAGAGAGAGAGAGAGAGAGAGAGAGAGAGAGAGAGAGAGAGAGAGAGGGAGGGAGGGAGGGAGGGAGGGAGGGGGGGGGGAGAGAGAGAGAGAGAGAGAGAGAGAGAGAGAGAGAGAGAGAGAGAGAGAGAGAGAGAGAGAGAGAGAGAGAGAGAGAGAGAGAGAGAGAGAGAGAGAGGGAGGGAGGGAGGGAGGGAGGGAGGGAGGGAGGGAGGGAGGGAGGGGGGGGGGGGGGGGGGGGGGGGGGGGGGGGGGAGGGGAGGGAGGGAGGGAGGGAGGGAGGGAGGGAGGGAGGGAGGGAGGGAGGGAGGGAGGGAGGGAGGGAGGGAGGGAGGGAGGGAGGGAGGGAGGGAGGGAGGGAGGGAGGGAGGAGAGAGAGAGAGAGAGAGAGAGAGAGAGAGAGAGAGAGAGAGAGAGAGAGAGAGAGAGAGAGAGAGAGAGAGAGATGGATGGATGGATGGATGGGTGGGAGGGTGGGTGGGTGGATGGATGAATGGATGGATGGATGGATAAATGGGTGGGAGGGTGGGTGGGTGGATGGATGGATGGATGGATAGATAGATGGATAGATAGATACATAGATAGATAGATAGAAAGATAGATAGATAGATAGATAGGTACATAGCTTTATAGATAGCTTGATAGATAGCTTGATAGATAGATAGATAGCTTCATAGATTGATAGATAGCTTGATAAATAGATAGATAGATAGATAGATAGATAGATACATATATAGATAGATAGATAGATAGATAGATAGATAGATAGATAGATAGATAGATAGATAGATAGATAGATACATAGATAGATAGATACATAGATAGATAGATACATAGATAGGTAGATAGATAGGTAGATAGATAGATAGATAGATAGATAGATAGATAGATAGATAGATAGATAGATACGTACATAGCTTGCTAGATAGCTTGATAGATAGATAGATAGCTTCATAGATTCATAGATAGTTTGATAGATAGTTAGTTAGTTAGTTAGATAGATAGATAGATAGAAAGAAAGAAAGAAAGAAAGAAAGAAAGAAAGAAAGAAAGAAAGAAAGAAAGAAAGAAAGAAAGATAGATAGATAGATATTTGTAGGGGGGGTTTGCGGGGGGGAGAGGGGGGGGGGTGCGGGCAGGCTATGGTGCGGCTGCAGGTGGGGGACAGCTGGGAAAGAAAAAAATAAATGAATAAAATAAAGAAAATAAAAATAAATAAATAATATAATATAACATAAAATAAATAAAAAGAAAAAGAAAAATAAAAATAAAAAAGAGAAATTTCGAGGGGGAGGGGGGTGGGGTGTGGAGGGAGGGGGGGGGCCTGCGGGGGGGGGGGGGGGCACAGGGGGGCTACGGGTAGCTGGGAAGGAAAAAATAAAAAATAAAAAATTAAATAAAAGAAAATAAAAATAAATGAATAAATAATATAATATAAAATAAAATAAATAAAAAGAAAAAGAAAAATAAAAATAAAAAAGAGAAATTTGGGTAGGGGGTGCATGCGGGGAGGAGGGGATAGGTTGCGTGCAGCACGGGCCGGGTGCGGGGCAGAGGCGGGGGGAGGGAGGGGGAATTCTTTTAATAATAAAGAAAATTATCCATGGGGGGCTTTTTTTTTAATTATATAAGAAATACAATTACAATCCAAAAAAACTCAAAAAAAATCAAATAAATCCGAAAAAAATCTCAAAAAATGTCTCTACATTTCTAGGTCAGTTTTCCTACTCAAAGCCATAGAGAGCTTTTTTTATTCCTCCATTTTATCAAGAAAATGACATTGAAAAGATGACAAATGTTGGAAAAAAATCCTTAAAAAAGTCTAAAAATGCCTAAAAAATTCCCAAAAATTTTCTAAAAAATAATTATTCATGCAAAGGGCTCCTAAAAAAGGAAAAAAGTGCCCCGGTGGTCCTAGAGTGTTCACACACATCACTACCTAAATATATCAACAGTGTGTTCACACACATCACTACCTAAATATATCAACATCAGAAAATAATCCTATAGAAAAGGCGAAGCTCGAAGTTTAGATAGCCAGGTATGCAGATCAACTAAAGCAAGAGAAGGAGTTGAGGGAAGAATGGGAAAGAAAGTATATGCATGACACAAATGATTTAAGAAAGAAATGGAAAGGAGTTGAATCACGATATATCGAACAATGCAGTGAGGATGCATACCAAATGGAAATATTAGGAGAAAGAATGATGCAAAGTGACAAAGAGCTTACCATAGCAAAAGAACAAATAAAAGAAAAAGATGAACTCATTAAAAGTCTACAAGATCAGATCGCACAGAAGGACAATATGGGGATATCAGTAGTTCCAACCTCACATGCGGCTATTGAGGAGAAAGAGGTATGTCCTCCTTCTCCCCCCATCAATGATTCACCTGTACATATGGACAAGGAGGAACCACATGCTCATCCGAATATCCATGATGTCACAGACCAGATGTCCAGCTAGTGGGCACTACTGATGTCCCAACTTATCGGACAATTTGAAGACCAGCTAGTGAAAATCATGAAAGAAGAAAAGATCAAAAGTAAAAATTTAGAGAAAATTATGAAGCCCTTTAGTGTACCATACGAACTACTAAAAGAAGAAACCAGGTGTTACATCAAGAGGATGATGCAAAAAGAACCTGATCATGACTTACACTTCAGAGTAGATACCTTTTCATATACACAAGAAGAATTTTGACAAAGCAGATCCAGTATGGTGGCCCAAATTTTTGGAAAAGAATCCTACTCTACAAGTGCATTGGGAATCTGCACCATACTTATTACAAGTAAATCCATCTTTTTGCCTGATGCCACGAAGAAGATCATGGACACAATTTCGAGAAGAACAACATCAAGGAACAATAAATAATCAATGGCTCAACTATCCACTATTACCGAGCCACCTCATAACTACTTACCTACAGAAGAATATATGGTATGCACTATAGAGTTTTGGCTCTCAAGATATGCAACAATTCCGGACCTAGCCATAAAAATGATGAATAAGGTGTTGAGCATGTTACTGATAATTTTGAAAGTCTTCAAACATGCTCAACACACATTTTTGAACTTCATCGGCATTAACCAAGGCATATATGCCTTAATTGTTTATCTTTCTATTATGCATAGCCGACTTACAATAATGGCCATATACTCACGATTGATGTTTCTACGAAGTCCTTATATGCAAACCTTCAAAGAAGCATTCTTTTGAGGATTTTTTGAAATGGACTCGGAGAGTTTTGTAAAATTGTCTTGAAATCTAAATGCTTGATTGGTGGCCTACGAGCTCAGTTTCTTTGGGACCATCGACAGGCCCCAAATGATGGTGTCAACACAATGGAAAGAAATCATGATATGTGAAGGCAATCTGCTAAATCAAAGAGAGTAAACAACCATTCGAACATACTCACGTCACAAGTCAAAGCCTATCGGGGATGACCGAGTTCAGGAGCAGGGACGTGTGGAGGGAGAATCAAGCAAGAAATGAAGAACAAGAAAATCAAAAAGAAAAACTATTCAATAAAGGTAACTCACCCTCTACCCAAAGCCCCGCAGGGGCACACATAAGGCTGCAACGCAAAAGGAGGTCCCAAAGTGTATAAACAAAGATTAAACACAGGACCTTTGAAGCATCAACCAGACAGAAATAGATGTAGTTCTTACCAAATGGTGCATGCGATGAAAAGAAGTAAACATGCTTAAGCAATACAATAGGGCTAGATGTGTGAGAACAAAGATTTATTCGAAGGCCAAAAGTTAGAAAGAGGTAGAGGCTAAAAAGTTGAAGAGGGTGACTAAGATAGTCACATTCTTAGTCACTAGGTGTGTGCGGTGGAAAAGAGCTTTACAGACATCAACGATAATACAACCACTCTCAGTATGAATATAAGGATGCCAAGGGGAAGATGGAAGCATAGGATTGAGGCTCGGATAAGGTAACAAATTCTTTGAAATTCCAGAAGGCTTCCTCGACCACTGGGTGCTGACGGTGGTCAACTACAAAGATGAAAGACTAGATCCACTATGCACACAAAGATACAGACAGTAAGCAAAGCCTATCAAGGGATGACAGAGACAAAGAGGGGGAGAGTGTTGTAGAGAAAAGAAGCATAGAAAAAAAGCCCCAAAAATTTTTCAAATTATGGGCACAAATTTTCTTCTTCAAGTTTCTATGAAATACCTCATGAAGCCATGTAAATGCACTAGAGGAGTCCTCTAGATGCATGAATCCCAATTATTGTAATATAAGCCTTGTAACATAGTAGGATTTTAGTATTTTTCAATAAAAGTGCCGGTCTCTTGTGTGAAAGGTCCATTTTTAGGTCGCATGTATATAAGTCACTTGATGACTTTGTAAGAACTTTTTGCCATTGTAAGGACTGAAGTTGAAATTTTCGAATTTGTCTCTTCTCTACTGTGTATCGTCTTCTCCAAGAACTTGTGTGTGTGAATCTTTCTTCAAATGTGTGTTTAGAACTATTGTCTATCCCTTCCCTTCATGTTTGAGTTGGTGTAGTGTATGTGTGAGGCTTGAGGAGCTGCTGAGCAGGTATGGGTGTTTCCTACCATTCACTATTTTGCTCGTAACAGCACATTTGTCACATTTGACTAAAAATACTTTACCATTAGATATGTTTTGTTGAGAGCTTTGAAACAACCCACTATTGACCATATTCAAAGTTCGAACCTGAGAGAAAAATTCAAATTTGTGCTTACTATTGTAACAAGTATCGCGACATGCATTTTTTTAGCCTTGTAGCTCAGCTAAGTTACATGCATTTTAGCCTTGTCACTTCACTTACCATCACGTGTGCACATATCTTCATACACTTGATATGTCAAATTTCACGGATTGATAATTAAACGTGTATTAATCCACCACTCTATGCACGTGGGGCAATTGAGGTACAATCTCAGTTGACACAAGTCCCTAAGGCTCTACGACTTAGATACACAAAGGGCATGGCAAAAAATCAAATAGGCAAGTATATTAAGATATTAAGATTTGATGGAGGAGGTGAATACATAGCAAGTGAATTCAATAGTTTTCTAAGAACTCATGGAATTCAAAGCGAGTTTTCATGTAGGTACAGTGCATATCAAAACGGCATTGCTAAACGCAAATATAGAAATATTGCAGAAATTGCAAGAACCTTGATGGTTGGGAAAAATATGCCTCATTATTATTGGGCAAAAGTTTTGCACACTTCTTTATACATCATGAATAGAAATTTGAATATTGTTATACATCAAGTTACACCCGAAGAGAGGTTTACAGGCACAAAGACATGCTTATCGCAAATGAAAGTATTCAATTATATTACATATGTACATGTTCTAGATGAGTTGACAATGAAACTCATCCAAAAGCAGAATATGTATCTTCATTGGGTGCTCCCTTGAGCAAAAGGGATATAAATGCTACAATCTAATAAGATGCCAAGTGAAGGTAAGCAGAGATGTGTTTGATGAAATGGTAATTTTTATATTGATGCAAAAGGAGAAATTAATGTTGACTCAAATGACAAACGAACTACTTAAAACTCAAGTGTAGAATCTCAAGTGCTACTTGATCAAAAGCTATTTCTTCAATATTGACATATGCATAAGATTCTTCATTTGAAGACTTAAGTTTTGAACCATCTTCAATATTATTAATTGATGCTCTTTTCTTGTTAAAAGACCTCTTTCTATATTTTGTTATAAAATTATATACTTACAATAATGACATATACCTTTTTTTGAAGTAGATTTAGTCGAAGTAGAATTCTCTTTGGGTATGGAAGAAGTAGTTAAAGTAGATATGGAAGATGTTGAAGATGACCTTGAGATAGATGACTTACTTTTCTTTTTGCTTTGTTGATTCTTCTTTCCTTTCTTTGTAGTTTCCTTCTTTCCTTTGGATGATGATACCATGGCTTCATCATTCTCTTTCATACTCTTCTAATGGTCTTCATCTAGAAGTAACAAACACTACAACTCTTGAAAGAATATTTCTATCCTTTGTAGAGAGAGAGTGATGTAACAAAAGAATGATATAGAGATGGAAGTGAATTTATAAGAGTATTCATATCTCTTCATCATATATGCTAACTCCAACATTAAGAAGTTGATCACAAACATCCTTAAATTTCAAAATATATGACTAAATTGACTCACTAACTTTCATCCTTGTATTAGCTAACAATCTCCTCAAATGAGTTTTGTCTTGCAAGGTTTTTCTTTGGTGGAGATTCTCCAATTCCAACCAAGCGAGGTTCGTCATGACTTGATTTGAGGAATGATATGCCTCTTGACTCCCATAGCATTGTTTATGCATCTCCAAAATCCCATCTGAACATTGATTGGATGATGAAACAACATCTTTTGTAACTTTTCTTGAGGTAGGATACTTAGCCATTGACAATATTCTATAAGTGCTTTGAAACTAAAAAGTTCATCATCACAAAACTTCACATCGGATAAATGACACTCCATCAAGCTTGTCCTCTTGTTCCAATCTATCTCTATAGTCACTCATCCTAAGTACAAGAGTGTATATCAACTATGCTCTAATATTAAATGTTGGAGGTGTGGTAAGCCTAAATACTAATCACAAGTATTTCTAGATCTTTCTAGCACTTAGAACCTTAATACATAGGACACCTTGACTAAATCAAATGAGATGAATGGCAATAGAATAGAGAGAAGACAAATTCAATGCTAACTACACTAATTTAAATGCAAAATATCAATATACAGTGTGTAATGATACAAAACTGAATATATGCTGAACGAAAAAGGTTCAAAGTACAAAATGTAGAGTGTGAGTGCCTAAGAGATAATATGTGAGAGAATATGCAAAAAGAAGTGTGTAAGTTATCCAAAACAATTATTATAGAAAACCCTAATCTAAAATTAGTTCTCTGACTTTCAACAATAGCTATAGAATCTTCTCACATTGAAGTGGTAGGTAAAAACTTGGTACAACAGCAATAGTTGAAGAAACCCTAAAATAAGAAGTTTATGCTCACAAAATCAGCAAACACGTGCATTTATGAATAAGTAAGGTGTGCTCCTAAAAAGTCCCCCAAATGGTTATCAAAAAAGCAAAAAAAAAAAAAAAAAAAAAACTTCTAGAGCTTATAAACTTACAAATTGATGATTTTGAGAGGCTCACTATGCCCTCTTTATATTGGTTAACTGGCCATGCGAAAAAACTCCAAAAAAACTCAAGAAACACCTCCAAAAGCAGTCCCAAAGTTTGTGGCACAAATTTCAAGATGGCTTTCTTTTATTATTTTTTCCAATTTTTTTAACTAGCTTTTTGATGTTTTATGGTTGATTAAACTTCGAACCTAAGATCAAGTGCTTTTTTCTTTAAAATTGGATCCATTGATTTACAATTGATGAAAAGCACTTTGAAAAGAAAATTAAGATTTGACTTTTGATTGACTTTACTAAGTGCAATGTTATATATCATTAGAAAGCTCTGAGAGAGTACTATCCAATGGGCCAATAAAATCTTTCAAGTATCTTTAATCAAAATTTGACTAAGTACAAAATTACAATTGCTATTTTGATTTTTTAGGGCATTCTAACATTGTTTTCCAACAATACATGTTGCATATATGTGTTGAGGAAAAAAGTGTGCATCTGTACTAAAACAAATCTTTGTGGGGGTTGCAAAGGGAAAGGATGTGTGTGTGTGTGTGCGCGTGCCCGTGTTTGTGGGTGTGGGTGGGAAAGGGGAGGTGGGGTGTGTGTGTGTGTGCGCGCGCCCGTGTGCTCTGAGTGGGTGGATGGGAGAGGGGGGAGGTGGGGCATGTAGACAGACGGGCAACAGCGATGAATCCATTTGTACGTCATCATCCATATCATGGCACACACCATGAGAGCTCGCATAGTATGTGCATTTACACAGGCATGTTTTTGTGTATGTATATACTACTGCCCATTTGGAAGAAAGGTTCTTTATTTTCTTCTTTTCTGTGGCGATGTGTGCACGCGTACGGGTGCATGTGCACACATGCGTGCGTGTGCATGCATGCGTGTGTGCGTGTGTGCATGCATGCGTGCGAGCACGTACGTATGCACAAGCGTGCATGTGCGAGAGAGAGAGAGAGAGAGAGAGAGAGAGAGAGAGAGAGAGAGAGAGAGAGAGAGAGAGAGAGAGAGAGAGAGAGAGAGAGAGAGAAAAAAAATAGGTTGTTAGATACACTTGTACATCATGTCATGATATGGCTACCTCTGATGACAGCTCCCATAAGATATCACCTAAGCGCAGAAGGAAAAGAGGTGGCAATGTCTGCGCATGTACAAACAGTCCAAGGCAAGCTTCAATACGAAGAATTGTGGAAAAGCTTGCAACATTAGAAGTGACAGAAATCCGAAGCTGCCTTCTTTTCCTTAATGATCAATGTACACACGGGCAAGCAATTTATTAAAGAGACATATGGATGGAGGGTAAAAAATCTACGAAGACTTAGTTGTTAAATAATTGGGCAAAGTTGCCTGAGGATTGAATTCTTCAGCTGCCTTTGACCAGACATTTGCAATTTTCTCTGCGTAACCAACCTGAAACACATATATAATCGTATATAAAATAATAATAATCCAAGAAAAATACAGTGACAACAAAAACAGGACATTAAAGAGAAATTAGCAATCTCATACACCAATCTGATATAATTTTTATTGTACGCATCACAAATTGATGAACCAATCACACATTGTAATGCATCATAAATTTACTGTCTGCATTTGTGGCCCAAGAACCAAAGTAAAACAATTCCACAGAAATTAAAATCCAACTACTATTCATTTTTCTAAACTGAACCAATAAAATTTTATTCACACATGTATGTCTACATCTATGTCTGTCCGCATGCACGCAAGGCACACAATTCAGTAGGTGGGTGGGTGTCTGGTTGGGTGTGGGTGGATGTTTTCTCTTTTCTGTCTTTTTTTTTTGCTCTTTTTTTTTCCTGTGCATGCATGTGGATGGGTGTGGGTGCGTGTGTGGGTGGTACGTGCGCTCGCGCGTGTGTGTGCGTGCACGCGCGCCTTCACACACACATGCATGCATGCGTGTGCACATGTGCATGCACACGCGCACACACACACACACGCATCTCTCTCTCTCTCTCTCTCTCTCTCTCTCTCTCTCTCTCTCTCTCTCTCTCTCTCTCTCTCTCTCTCTCTCTCTCTCTCTCTCTCTCTCTCTCTCTCTCTCCCTCCCCCCCCCAAACAACCCCCCCCCCCCCCCCCCCCCCTTCTCTCCCCCCCGCTCCCTCCCCTTCCCATGCTCCCTCCCCCCGGCCTCCCCTCCCCCTCCCTCCCTCCCTCCCTCCCTACCTCCCTCCCTACCCTCCCTCCCCCCCCCCCCCCCTCCCTCCCTCCCCCCCCCCCCCCCGCCGGATGGCGACCTAGCCCACCTTGGGTGGTCTCACCTGCATCCCACCCACGACACCGCATGGAGGTAGTGTGGTAGACTATGTAATCGGACCCCCGGAGGCGACTCATCTCATCACCTCATTCACCATCCCACCCATACCGATTGGAGCTGATCAGGCATATCTCGCCCTATCCATACGCGGCTCACCATGCATACCCGCCACCATAAATCCACACGCCCATACCATCATTCACTTTAGACATGAGCTAGCACATATCTATAGCTCTCATGTTCGAGAGCGCATCTACTCCCTTGATCCCTCCGCCCCATTGGACACCCTCACCACCCACTTCTTCTCGATCCTCCACACATCCGCTACTCTCAACTTTCCATACACCACCCATAGCACTGCACATTCGACACGGTTGGGACATCACCTCAGAATAGGTGGTACGATGAGGAGTGTAGACGACTATACCGACATCTCAGAGCACAGAGTATCTTGGGATCCATCACAGAGAGGGAGGCACGAAGACAGATGCGAGCCCTCACACGCCGGAAGAGGCGACCTTTCGAGGAGCGACAGAAGGCAGAGTTGTTTGACCTTCTCATGAGTAGGGATTGGGCCACTGCGTGGAGGGCCCTCCATGAGCCATGCCCACCTACACCCATTGCAGATCCTCAGACTTGGCACACCTACGCCGCGTCATGTGATATCCACCCTATTCACACCACGCATGGTACGACAGGCTACACATAGGCTACAGCATGGCCGTTCAGTAGACCACACGAGACTACAAGGCGAGCACTTTATATACGCAATAGATGTAGTCTCCCACCTGATCGCCCATCTCTTCAACCATGCTTTGGTTGAGGGATTACCTGACTCGTGGACTATGCATACCATTGCGCCTATCCATAAGCTTGGAGATATGATGGACCCAGGGAACTACACGACTATTATGATAGGCCACATCCGAGCCAAGATCTATGGGGCAGTACTAGAGGCAGAGCTCAGTACATACGCTGAGATAGCTTGGATCAGAGCACCCGGCCAGGCAGGCTTCCGTAGCACTTTCTCCAACATCGACCACATCTTCGTACTTCATTGCTTGATTGAGAGCGGGAAGGCGAGGAAGCGGAGACTATACTGTTGCTTTGTGGATTTCCGCAAAGCCTTCGACATGGTCCCTCGAGAGAGATTACTACGGAGACTCGAGGAGTTGCAGCTACCATCAGACATGCTATGGGCCATCCATGCTTTGTAATGCACGAGTCACAGGTAGGGTGCGCTGCCCCAGCAGCCTATCAGACAGCCTTGTTAGCACCATTGGTGTGAAACAAGGTTGCCCTCTCTCACCCACTCTCTTCGGTCTCTACATCAACGAGATCAGGGAGTATATACAGCAAGCAGGAGGGCTAGGAGGAGACCTCGGAGGTACGCCAGCACACATCCTATTCTATGTTGATGACATTGTTCTGCTTTCAGAGTCACAGGAGGGGTAGCAGTCACATTTACAGGCGCTCGATACCTTCTGCATGGAGAGAGGACTCACAGTGAACCTTGGCAAGACCAAGGTCATGATCTTCCATACCTCCAGAACAGTACGCCATCGCGCCTCCCTCACCGCAGCCTTCTCGGGCAGCACAGGGGTATTCTCCATGACACAGGCAGAGAGAGATAGATTGACGTGAGGCTATGCGACACTTGCAGGATTGGAGAGACGATGTTTTCAGGCACATTTTCAGGAGCCCCGGACTAAGGGGTGGCTCTTTGATACTCTAGTGACACCCGCATTGATGTATGCAGCGGCAGTATGGGCACCATGGATCACGGAGGCGATGTGGGTGCGGATTGAGAGGCCCCAGGTCACCATGATCTCACGCTTGCTCCGCAGCAAGCCCTCCGTTCCACATGACATTATACGAGCTGAGCTTGGCACACCACTGATGCTAGCGGAGGCCCTCTTTCAGTTAGTGACCTTTATTTTGAGAGTCAGAGAGCTCCCCACCTGCAGACTCACCAGGCTTGCATTTGAGACCTCTAGACATTTGGCAGAGACGAGGCATGAGAGAGTATGGTATGCACAGACCTATCGATGGTTAGTAGACCATGGCAAGAGCATTAAAGATCTCCCCCCTTTTCAGTATGACCTCTCTTCCCCCTACATTACCCTCTTTCGTTCGGAGAGGAACAGGATCATCCGTCATGACCTACTATAGATACACGTCACGGAGACATGGATAGCACCACGGGAGCCTCTTCCCACAAAGAGGCAACACTACAGAGAGCACTTCCTGACTGTGACAGCGGATGGTTTCATTCAGAGACCACAATACATGGATACATACATGGCACCAGCAGAGAGAGTGGCCATTGGGAAGCTCAGAGTATCATCACACCAGCTCGAGATTGAGGTTGGGCGTGCGACACATACCCCCAGGGATGAGAGATTACCCAGGATATGCTGAGAGGAGGTGGAGGACGAGGAGCACTACACATGCAGATGCCAGGCATACGAGGACATCAAAGACCGCTACCCAAAGCTCTTCAAGGGGCCCAGAGAGATCAAGGCTTTATTGGAGACGGAGGACCAGCGCTCTATAGGTCGTTTCCTAGTAGAGCTCCAGTGCCGCCGTGCATCACTTCTCCAGTACCAAATGACGATACACCTGACCCCCCAGACTTATATTACAGACTTTTTCAGACCCATAACCACCCGAGGACCCAGATCGATGCTGGGTGTCACATTACATAGAGCAGAGGAGCTTAGACGACAGCGTCGACGACCGAGACCCCCACTCCAGAGAGCCCGTCCCCAGCAGAGAGATTCAGGCGATTCACGCACGCCATGACATGGAGATATGGAGACGTCAGCTGCGCACACCTATCGATCTCGATGTGTAGAGCATTTTGAGGATCGCCATGATGCCTTATCCACCGATGCATTATATCCTACACCCACTCCAGACATTTAGAGGGTTATGACACCACCGAAGCTTCCCTCCCTATGCATATCATATTTGTATCTCACCTATTGAGCATATAGAGTGCATTCCCATAACACCCCACACCCTCGATGCTAGCTTTTATCCACTCCTTTTATACTTTGTTTTGTACTCACAGCTTATTTTCCTTTTGGGATCATAGTGGATTGGATCATACTGATGTATATGTTTTCTCTCATAGGCCGATTTTGGCCTCTAATAGACATTAAAAAGTCTCTCTCTCTCTCTCTCTCTCTCTCTCTCTCTCTCTCTCTCTCTCTCTCTCTCTCTCTCTCTCTCTCTCTCTCTCTCTCTCTCTCTCTCTCTCTCTCTCTCTCTCTCTCTCTCTCTCTCTCCCCCCCCCCCCCTCTCTCCCTCTCTCCCCCTCCCTCCCTCCCCCTCCTTCCCTCCCCCTCCCCCCCCCCCCCAAAGCCCTCCCTCCCTCCCCCCCTTCTCTCTCTCCCTCCCTCCCTCCCTCCCTCCCTCTCTCTCTCTCTCTCTCTCTCTCTCTCTCTCTCTCTCTCTCTCTCTCTCTCTCTCTCTCTCTCTCTCTCTCTCTCCATCAAGCTCGCAAAGAAGGAAAGAAGGCTTCATACAGAGATGGTCGTGTCATCATTGATGGCAAGGCCATCCCATAGGGATTCGCGGCCTGTGAGACACTCGAGGAGATACACCTTGCAGTTTGGAACTGCAATGGAGATCTATGGACACACCCAGAGAGATTGGAAGAGGTGCGCAAAGGCAAAGACATCATTATGCTGACAGAGACACATGAGAGCCCGGACCGGGGCCTACCTCGTGTCCACGGTTTTCAGTGGGAGTCCACATACAGAGAGTGTACACGTCAGCACACCACCCGAGGATCAGGAGGAGCAGCCATACTCTTTAGAGATGGACTTCAGAGCAGGATACAGATAGTCGCACGTGATTCACAGGCCAGATATCTTTGGATTCGACTCCAGCTCTCGCAGGAGCGGATCATCTTCATAGCATTATGCTACTTTGCTCCTTCTAGCTCGCGTTTCGCTATCATAGATCGAGAGGAGGACTCACCATACACTTGCTTGTCAGAAGAGATTACAGAGTACTCTGCATTAGGGGAAGTCTTCCTTATGGGAGACTTCAATGCCAGGACAGGCAATGATCAGTGTGAGATATTTGACCCAGAAGACCCGGAGATACTACATACCATAGAGGATGAGTCTACAGCTCGAGCTTCAGCTGACGCTACACACACTCACTATGGCACTCACCTACTCAGACTAGGCTCTCGACATAATCTCGTTATCTATAACGGGATGACTCAGTGGCCTACCTCAGGAGGATTGACATGCATACCACACTCAGTCACAGATGGCGGGGGAAGTACAGTACATTACGTCATGGGGTCCAGAGAGGCCATCCACCTACTTACCTCATTCACCATCCCACCCATACCCATTGGGGCCGATCACACATACCTCGCACTCTCCCTGAAGGGAGACACCCCTACACGCATACCCGCAGCACGCATCCCACACACCACCATCCACTTCACACACGAGCTAGCTCACATATATGCGGCTCGAGTCGAGCAGGGTCTTCTCTTACTTCATCCTGACACTCCACTATCCCTACTCACCTCTCAGATAGCATCAGTTCTTCAGACATCAGCCATCAGCTCCTTCCCACACACCATCCATTCTCGTCACACACCTCCTCCCGGGACTATGCCACAACATCGTTGGTATGATGAGGATTGCAGAGATCTTTACCGCCGACTACGAGCTCAGCGAGCATTGGGAGAGATCACAGAGAGAGAGGCCAAGGGACAGATGAAGACTCACACACGTCGAAAGAGGCGAGCCTTTGAGGAGGCAGAGGAGCTTGAGCTATACCATCTCTTTATGAGTATGGACAGTGCTGCAGCATGGCGCAGCCTACGAGAGCCACGCCCGACCACACCTATTGGAGACCCACACACATGGCATGATTATGCTCAGAGGTTATATGAGGTACCTAGGCAGCCTCCCATTCCCCAGCCACTTGAGCCTCGCCCTACTAGTTCTTCTCTCTTCACAGCAAAGATGGTTGAGAGGGCCATACGACGACTTCGACATGGACGTTCGACAGACCACGCAGGATTGCAGAGCGAGCATCTCATATATGCAGCCTCCACTATAGCCCCGTTGATTGCACATGTCTTCAACCGGGCTATAGGAGAGGGCTTCCCAGAGGAGTGGACTAGGCACACCATTGTGCCTATCCACAAATCTGGCGACACCCTGGATCCAGGGAACTACAAGACCATCATGATTGGCCACACCATGGCCAAACTATACGGTGCCATACTTGAGGCAGAGCTCAGTTCATATGCAGAGACTGAGGGGCTACGAGCACGAGGCCAAGCAGGTTTTCGACGAGCTTTCTCTACTATTGATCACATCTTCATTCTGCGCTGCCTCATTGATGGGGCAAGGGTGCGGAAGAAGAGGCTATATTGCTGCTTTGTGGACTTCCGCAAAGCTTTTGATACAGTGCCGCGAGAGAGGCTCTTCCAACGCCTCCAGAGCTTGGGAGTACCATCAGGGATGATTTGGGCCATCTATGCACTCTATGAGCAGGTGACTGGGAGGGTACGGTGTCCAGGAGGTATGTCTGAGGCCATTGCTAGCACCATCGGTGTTAAGCAAGGCTGCCCACTCTCTCCCACTCTATTTGGTCTCTACATTGACGAGATTGAGGACTACATTCTCCGAGCTGGAGGAGAGGGTGCAGACCTCGCAGGTACACATGTCCACATTTTATTATATGCCGATGACATTGTCTTGATTTCAGAGTCACCCGAGGGATTACAGCGCCACCTTGAGGCCCTGGATGAGTTTTGTACACAGAGGGGCTTGACAGTAAACCTTGGCAAGACCAAGGTCATGATCTTCCACACCTCCCCCATGGTGAGGAATGGAGCAGGATTCAGAGCTGGTGGTGGACAGATTGAGGTGGTCACTTCCTATGTCTATCTCGGAGTCACATTCACGAGCTTGCCTGGCCCCTTCAGCATGAGACAGGCAGCCACCGATAGACTCACACGCGGATATGCAGCTTTAGCCATGTTAGAGCGGAGATGTCACCAAGCACACTTCCAGGAGCCCCGCACGAAGGGCTGGCTATTTGACACACTGGTCAGACCAGCTATGATGTATGCTGCGACGGTTTGGGCCCCAGGTCTCACAGTCACCCAGTGGAGTGCGATCGAGAGGCCACAGGTACGTATGATCTCGCGATTATTTCGTGGGAAACAGTCGGTGCCACATGACATCATCAGGGCAGAGCTAGCTGCACCACCCATGGCAGTAGAGGCACTATTCCAGACTATCTGCTTTATTCAGAGGATTAGGGACCTCCCTACAGATAGACTCACACACAGAGCTCTTGAGGCATCTATACAGATATCAGAGTTAGGATATGAGAGAGCTTGGTACACTCAGGTTAGAGTCTGGTTTGATAGTCATGGACTTGATATGGACAGATTGCCGCCTTTTCAGTATGACCCAGACTCACCTCACATCCACCTCTCTCGTCGTGAGAGGAATGTTGTGCTCAGACAGGATCTCTGGCAGCTCTACATTAGTCAGACGTGGCACACACCACACATGGGATCCAGACTATCGCACTATCGAGACCAGTTCATAGACATACTAGCTGACGGTTTCATCCAGCGACCACGCTACATGGATACTCACATGCCTCATAGCTTGAGGGTAGCGATTGGCCAGCTGAGAGTCTCATCACATCGACTCGAGATTGAGACGGGCAGAGCCGCAGACATTCCCAGAGAGGAGCGGATATGCAGAGTATGCAGAGTAGAGATGGAGGATGAGGAGCACTTTGTATGCAGATGTAGCGCATATGATGGCATCAGAGGCAGATACGAGACTCTGTTTGCAGGGCAGCCCACCCTCCGAGAGATCATGGACTCTAGAGACCAGCGACAGCTCGGGCGATTCTTACTAGAGATACAGAGTCACAGAGATTCCCTACTCCAGCCTACTGTAGCACTCCATACAGGAGGGAGACAGAGTCAACTCACTGACTTCTTTATTCCACGACGTGTTGCAGCCCTCCCCCCCTCAGCCCACATACCGAGCGGGGTGACTCTTCAGCAGGCTCAGATATCTCGAGCTAGGAGACGACCCCGTGATATAGGATATCGGGCCCCGAGACTTCACCGACACCAGATTGCGGAGATCCAGGATTGTGACCATCGCGCCATGGAGGAGAGACGATCCCAGATGATGGCCGATCCCGTTGCAGCCATCAGGGTGGCCCTGACTCCACCTCCACCTATGTATCACATATTACATCCCACCCACTAGCACAGGATGGAGCTAGTTAGTCGTTTTAGATGCATTCTCATGGTTGTTGTACTACCCTTTTGCATATAGACTATCATAGATATCGCACTCCATACACCCCCCACCACTTTCATGGGTATTCCCACATGCACACTACGGAGATCTATATCAGCTTAACCAGTTTCTTTTCAGCACTTTTATCTTTTCTGATTGACAGAAGATACACCCATGTACATCGATTTGTCTCATAGGCCGAGTTCGGCCTCCTAATAGACGTAAAAACACTTTCTTTCTTTCTTTCTTTCTTTCTTTCTTTCTCTCTCTCTCTCTCTCTCTCTCTCTCTCTCTCTCTCTCTCTCTCTCTCTCTCTCTCTCTCGCGATTGAGAGGCCACAAGTACGTATGAACTCACAACTATTTCGCAGGAAACAATCAGTGCCATATGACATCATCACGGCAGAGCTAGCTGCACCACCCATGGTAGTAGATGCACTATTCCAGACTATCTGCTTTATTCAGAGGATGAGGGAGCTCCCTACAGACAGACTTACATGCAGAGCATTTGAAGCGTCTATACACATATCAGAGTCAGGATATGAGAGAGCTTGGTACACTCAAGTTAGAGCCTGGTTTGATAGTCATGGACTTAATATGGACAGATTGCCTCCCTTTTCAATATGACCCCTACTCAACTCATCCACCTCGCCCATAGTGAGAGGAACGTTGTGCTGAGACATGATCTCTGGAAGCTCTACATTAGTCAGACATGGGCTCACACCACACACTCACACACTACCGAGACGAGTTCTTAGTCATACTAAGAGACGGTTTCATCCGCGACCCCGCTACATGGATATTTACATGACACATAGCTCAAGGGCAGTGATTGGCCAGTTGTAGGTCTCATCACACTAACTAGAGATTGAGACGGGAAGAGCCGCAGACATTCCCGGAGAGGAGTGGATATGCAAGATATGCAAAGTAGAGATGGCGGATGAAGAGCACTTTGTATGCAGATGTAGCGCATATGATGACATTAGAGGCAGATACGAAACTCTGTTTACAGGGCAGCCCCCCCTCCGAGAGATCATGGACTCTACAGATCAACAATAGCTCGGGAGATTCTTACAAGAGATACATAGTCACAAACATTTCCTACTCCAGCCCACCGCAGCAGCCGAGACAAGAGGGAGACAGAGTCAGCTCACTAACTTCTTTGTTCTATGACGTGCAGCAGCCCTTCCCCCTCAGCTCACACATTGCGAGCGGTGACTCTTCACCACGCTCAGGCCTCTCGAGCTAGGAGATGACCGCATGCTATAGGATATCGGACCCCCAGACTTCACCGACACCAGATTGCAGAGATCCACGCTCGTGACCATCGCCCCATGGAGAAGAGATGATCCCAGATAAGGGTTGATCCCCATGCATACCACATCTTACATCCACCCCACTAGTACAGGATGGAGCTAGTTAGTCCCTCATGTGCATTCCCATGCTTGTACTACCCTTTTGCATGTAGAATATCATAGATATAGCACTCCATAGACCCCCTCCCCACTTTCATGGGCATCTCCACATGCATACTACGAAGATCTATATCAGCTTTACCAGTTTTTTCAGCACTTTTATCTTTTCCGAATGACACAAGACACACCCATGTACATTAATTTGTCTCGTAAGCCGAGTTCGATCTTCTAATCTCTGTCTCCCTCCCTCCCTCCCTCCCTCCCTCCCTCCCTCTCTCCCTCCCTCCCTCTCTCTCCCTCCCCCCCCCCCCCCCCAACGAGAGCAACGAGAGCACGGTCGACTACTTTCTGG